>JACJUY010009370.1:0-33472 GCA_014220935.1 Platorchestia sp. MABIK | reverse complement strand
TTTTCGTTCAAGAACTCTGAACTGACCTTTCCAGGCCATTAGTAGCTTATTAGCCGAATCTGGCAACAACATAAGAACTTCGTTACCAATGGAAAACTACCTGTCCTGGAATTTCACGTCAGAGTAGTCTTTTAGCGCTTAACGCTAATATCTGCGTTCTGACCAGCTATTTTAGCGCACTCTTGCAATTTTTCTTTCAATTCAATGACATACTGAAAAGAGGAGCTTTGCTCTTCCCACAGATCTCGCAAAACAGACAGGGGGACACGTACCTGACGCCCATACAATAGCTCGAACGCGGAAACACCTCATCGATCACTCGGGAGTTCTCGCAACGCAAAGAGCGTAGGAATCAAGTAGTGGTGCCACTCCTTGGGCTTGTCTTCACACAGTTTTCGAAGACAAGCTCTCAAGGGTCCGTGAACACGCTCAATTCTGTCATTTCCCATTGGATGATAGGGAGTAGTGAACCTAGGCTTTACGCCAAGAAGCTTGTGCAGTTCCCCCATTAACTGTGAGGTGTATTGTGCTCCTTGGTCAGAGAGAATTCACGAGGTATGCCGACACGAGAAAATACTGACAACAAAGCTTCGGCTACAGACATCGAATCTATTCCTTTCATTGGCACAGCATCTGGAAACCCAGTGGCAAAATTAATTGACGTAAAATGTACTTGTGGCCTCCCGAAGAACAAGGGGTTGAGGGGCCAACCAAGTCAATTGCGACTCTGCTGAAAGGCTCTGGTGACCACAGGCAAAGGTTCCAACGGGACGCGTCTAGTTTTTCCTGTGGGACCCAATCATTGACATTTGTCGTAAGAGCAGCAAAAGTTGCGAATGTCCATAGTCCCAGACGGCCAGAAAAATAGTTCTCCCACTCTTAATTCAGTTTTTCTGTGACCAAAATGACTTGCAAGAGGAGACTCGTGCGCCATGGTTATATGCTCTTTCGGCAAGCTGATGGTCCAACAAGAGACATTTATCCACAAGCCTATAGCTGACTTCAAAAATACACATCTGCGGTAAATTAGGCCGCGTTACTGCTCAAATTTGAACTCAGACTTATCCCTCATAGTTACGCTGACACCAGATTTTGCTATATCCCTAATAATCTTCAAACTAGGGCAAGTTAGCTGCAATTCTTTGAACTCTGCATGAGTTACGTTAATGGGATCAACATCAGGAAGAATAAAGGGGGGAATAGGGGGGTTACATTTTTAGAGCTAGCGCGTGTGCTGACGGCACCGACGGACTCTGATTTCAATTGCGCTCTTGGAAGATTAGAAGCGTCTTTCACATTTCCTATCATTACGGAACAAAACTTTATGGGGGCTCTGACGGCATTCACTCAACCACAATAATAGGGACAACCAATATTGCACTTTAGCAAGGAGAAAGTGTCTTTCTGGCCTAGATAGTCGGAGACTTCAACAGTCTTACATTTAGACACATCTGTGTCTATAAGTAATTCACACGAAACAATGACAGCGCTACACCCTGAGTCTCTCAAAATTGTAGAGACATAAGTCCCATTCACGGTACCGCTTGTTTAATACTGACGTCTAATGCAGTCATCGAGGGAAAATTCAACATTTTGTGGTTTATGGGTGCTAGTGCTAGCATACAAGAAACAATTTTGGGGCAGTGTCACTTCACTTGCCCTGAATCACCTCACACGAAACATTTTACATGCTGGTTCCTCACACTACTCGCTTAAGAGGAGGCTGGAGGCGAGGCTCTACTTACGCTTGGCGGTGGATCGAAACGAGGACTTCTCCTGATGGATCGGTCGTTCGCCCACGGGGAAGCTTTATGAGATACGCACCAGTTATCCGCAATACGAACAAAATTGTCAAGTTTGTGAGCATCTTGCTCCTTAAGGAAAACTCTTAATTGGGGAGGGACACAACTGAGCAGCTGATCGACTAGAAAAAAGTTCTTCATGCTTTCGAATTTTTTTTGACCTGCACGAGACTCTTACCGCAAATCGAGAACCTTATCCAATTGAGTGGCAAATTTTTGGTAGGTCTCATCAGGACCGATACGCATAGTGCAAAATTCCTCACGGTAGGTCTCGGGCGTCTTATAAATCAGTCATGAAGGGATTTTTTTTAGCCTTTAGTAATCGCCAGTAACGCCAGGGGACAAAGCCGCATAGATTTTCAAAGCCTTACCTTCTAACAGAGAACCTAATCGGACGGCGTAAGTCCTTTCTTGAATACCGAGCAAAAAGCCACGCGTTCAAACCTAATTAGATATACGGTGATATCTTCACCGTCTTTAAGTACCGGCAACTTCGGCCGTAGAGCAGCATCTGAGTTATCTACGTCAGGAGCTGGTTGACTCTGCAACTCTAATAACATAATTTCATGAGCTCTCTCTCTATCCTTTTCCTCAGTAATAGCAGCTGAGCAGCTCGTTCAGAAGCTCTTTCATCCCTATAAAAAGAATGTTGCTTGTACACAAAATCTACTACGGCGGCACCATTCAATCCTAACTCTGCCTTTTCAGCGCGGAGCTCAGCGATAGTTGGAACCAGCTACATCATAGACAAACAAGAAAATAAAGATACAAAAATAGGGAAGAGCTTGATTAGCTTCACGCATGTGACTGAACAGTCAGTACAGGGTTGATCGAACGACATCCAGATTTGTTACGTGATCTTACGAAAGAACGTACAAAAGGAATTTTCTAGAATGTTCATAAGTAAAGTATTACAGTGCCTGCTGCCAGTACATGAACATTCAGCTTTACCAGTTACTCGTGCCCGCACCAGCCATTAAGAATTTTCACTCACCTCTCACTGCTGTCTCGCCAACAATGAACATAGGGGTACCAAGTGTATCAAAACCAGAGGTTAGGTCGGACAGTATGGGAAAAATTAAGGTACGCTTACCCCTGGCAAGGTCGCCAAGATGTCGGGGCCAAGTTCCCGAAAAATCCCTACGAATTCTAATGGCGGGGACACGCAACCTCGTCTCCCAACTGAACGAGTCCTCGGGTAATGAAACACAACGGAACATTTAATTTATTGATAACAAGAGAAAAAAATACACTTATCTGAAAGTAATTAACGGGTGAACCAGTGACCGTTGCACAGACCGTTAAGACAAAGGCAGGAGTTTGGCTACTGCAAGGTGGGCGAGGCGACAAGAAACCCAGCATGCAACGAGGTAGTTGCACGCAGCAGGAATAACGGGTGAGCGATACCAGACGAGTTACAGCAACAAGCTGAAGCAGGGCTCAAGCGTAGCTCCACCGGGGCCAGGAGGACGTCCAGCCTGCGGGTACACCATCAATGAACCATTGCTAACGAGAACCTATAGACTATGTAGATGAGAAGAGTGAGCGAGAGGAGATTCGAACGGGTATGATTCGTTATCAATGCTATCAGAAAACACGGACTATCAGAAAACACGGGTCATCAGAAAACACGGGCCATCAGAAAACACGGGGCATCAGAAAACACGGGCCATCAGAAAACACGGGCCATCAGAAAACACGGGCCATCAGAAAACACAGACTACTCACTGGCTAGAAATAGAGACCCTATCAAATGTACAATTGTCTAGTTCTCCAGGGTTTTAGGGTGTGGCACTGCAAAGAACAAAAAGAATAGTTAAAGTCTCTGAACGCGCTATATCTACAATTACATAAATTAGTTCACAGCCAGGAGGGAGCCTGGAGAGGGCTCCATCACTGCTCACAGCGAATGGAACAGACGGTTCGAAAACCGTCTTATCCTTAACTTAATATTTACATGTCAGGTTCTTCGAATACTGGGCGAGCTATTCACGGTTACCCGAGGGAGGAATATTGCCGCCCCCACAAAGTTTATCACGCTAAATTAATGCAGCATAAGCTTCAATATTCTACAGCGAGTACTGTTATCCTGAGGTATCTTTTCCAGAAAACTATTACCAGAAAACTGTAAATTCGAGTGTACTGATGTACATTAAATTCCAGTGTACTGATGTACATTAAATTCGTGTGTACCGATGTACAATAAATTCCTGTGTACTGATGTACATTAAATTCGTGTGTACTGATGTACATTAAATTCGTGTGTGCGCCATAGCACCGTAGAAAGCTCCTGAACGATAAACATTTACGTAGAGGAAAAGATACATGCCTCGAATTCTTCGATAAATTTTATAATGGGATGTTTTACGTTTCAATACTTCAAGCCTGGCATGGAATTTCTGTTTGATCAACCGCATTGGATTTGAAATCATGTTGGGTTATTCAATACATGTGACCAATAGCTCTGATGACCGAGTTAACATTTATTGACATAAAAATATTCCCACAAACATTGTTGCCTATAAAATGCAATTGGATTAAGAAACTATCGAAATTTCACTTTATACACTGTTATAAGAAATTTGTACATCCATGATTTTCGAAAAAATTTCATAGAATTAAAACAAATATACGATCTTGAGAAGTTTTACAAAAATTTGGTATTTGAGTGAATAATCTTTTCATGATGATTGGTCCGAAGTGGTTGGATTTCATCACATTTTCGCACAGGGGATGACCTGTGCATCATTCTTTCTTTTGTACGTCGAGCTGCACTGCCCAGCGGTTACGTAATTCGAGTTATTAAGTGAAGCCGTAAAATGAATCCAATTTTTTAGCTATAACATGACTCCTAACCCCAGATGAATTTTTAATCCTCTTCAATTCGACACTTCATAGCATTTTGTCTCTATGTCTACTAGTTGTAATCAACGGATGGTTTTGTTCAAAATAATTAAACGAGGCTTGTTTAACGAACAGTTTTTTGTTTGCATTAGAATACGGCAATAAACGCCAAGGAATTATCGAGAATAAAAACCACAAACTTCGATCTCTCTGGAAACGATAACCAGACACAGGGCCGATTGGCTGGTACCTTCCTAGATTACATTTTTAAGAATATTCTGGTGGATTTATTTACCTTTGATTACAATGACGAAAGAGAATGGTAAGTTAGAATTGACCACTATACTTTCCTAACAATGTAAATGCAATATATTTTAGTGAAGCACAAAAAAAAACTCATGGTCATGTATAAGAATTAATCTTAATTTCATTTAATCTAGTAATTTCGTCAGACTTTTAATTCAAGACTCATTCTCAGTCATTGTGACCAATTAGAACTTGAAATAATCTAAATCGATAAATTTCATCGGGTATGAATTGAAACATTTCCCTACTTCTCACTAATGTTATACAAGATTTTTCAGAAATGACCGTTCTGACTTAATTGTTTGTCTCGTTTTACAGAAAAAATTTGAACGACAAAAATTTTTTTTATGCTTAAAATGGTGGAGAAAGGCCATATGCAACTCAACCAAAAAAGTTTATGTTCATTGATAGGTTGGTACATTCATCTAAAGAAATCTAATTTGAAAAGCATAAAGACTGCGAAACTGAAAAAAAACGATTTTGATTTGATTTGTTCTAGTTCTGTGTTAAAAGATTTTCACTTCATATTATCCTACAAATGGCCGTACATGTACAGCCTTATTTCAGTTTTAAAACGAGAGAGTGATAATACGTGAGAAGTTTACGGAATCGAAAAAAATTATTTTCCTCTTGGATTCAAAGTACTATGTGTGCCTGAAATATTCATCCGAAACGTGAAATATTTCTTCCAAATGAATTACAAGCTTTGATAGATGATTTTTATAAATATGTTATGAAGAATGCATGAGGGCCTAACTCTGAATTACGATCTTATTCGAGTATTTTTCATCTGCAGGTTGTGCGAAAAATCGTTCTATATCGTTTGAACCCTAAAGTATCGAATTTTAGAAACAAAAGTATGAAGTAATATGGACTTCTGCTATAGTGCTTAGTCATAGTGCTTAGTCATAAGCTTTATGACACTATGACATCATCACTTCATGCTTGTATCATAGGTACTCTAGCACCTGAGATACTCTGGTACCTGAGGTACACAACCACCTGAGGTATATTTGCATTTAAGGTACACCAACACCTAGGTACACCAACACCTAGGTACACCAACACCTAGTTACACCAACACCTAGGTACATTAGTTCCAGAGGAACACTGTCACCTATAGTACAGTAGAAACTGAGGTATATTAGCATATCAGGTACACTGCCATTTACGGTACTCTAGCATATCAGGTTCCCTACCATTTAGGGTACTCTAGCATATCAGGTACACTGCCATTTACGGTACTCCAGCATATCAGGTACACTGCCATTTAGGGTACTCTAGCATTCGAGGTACACCACCACTTGAGGGGCACAACCACCTGAGGAACTTCAGCACCTGATGCCCATTGGCACCTGAGGTACACTAGCATTAAGATATACTATAATTTAAAGAATACTAGTGGTTGAAGTATACTAGCAGCTAGTATACAAACACCTGAGACAAACGAGCCGTTAGAGTCTTACTTGATAAACAGCCTCAGACAAAATCCATTTTTCTTTTTCATAACGTTCACATAGCAATCAAAGCTATTAGTTTCGGACTCACAGTCTTTACAGGTGGCAGGCAATGCCTACAAGTATTCGAACAATCCCAGCTAAGTTGACGCATGACGCGCTGAAGCATCATTTAAATTTGAATGAGTTCAGTCACGAACAGCTGTTTACAATGAAGCCACTTGAGGAAAATAATACCGTAGAAATCTATTAAAATGACAATTAATCAATTAGTTGTTGTTTGAATAGCTTGTACCACACATTTGGGACATAGCCCTTCTATTTTTTTTTTCATTTTGTGCCTAACTGTATCACTTGCGGTTTGAAAATATTATAACTTTTTTAAAAAATGTATGTTTTGTTAGTAAATCTTTTTAAACTGCATTGTAGTGAAATCTTTAAAATATTTGGAACACGTTTATCTAATAACTCAAACAATGGGTGAATAAGGTTTTCAATTGAGGGGCAATAATCTTGCTCCTCAACTGTTAATACATTGTGTTAAACAATAATTGTAAAAAACTATGACTGAGGATCTTATCAAAAAAATATTTTAGATTTTTATAATTTTATTTGATATGTAATAAGTCTTGATTCATTGATCATTTTTAGTGCTTGATTTCACTGTTCAGCTTTGGCAAATTTTTGTATACAGGCTCACGATTTAATTCTTTTTCTGTTGAATAATATTATTTTCCACAGAAGCTATCACTTATTGCATATCATAATGTTTTCCAATTTAATAAATATCCAAATTGTTAATATACATTTCTTGGAGAGAAATATGCATGTTAAGTACTTACATGGTTGATCCATATTTCTTGGAGTGTAGAATCTTTTTACTACTACACTGTACATGATGTGTGAAAAAAAATTTTCTCCAGGGGCAGGAGATTTTAATTAGAACAGCTGATTGTTATTGGAAGTTACAAAGTTACACATATCTCTCATATTATTGCATCATATTTGTATAATTTTATTTAGAAAAAGTACGGGTATATGAGAAGGAGAGGACAATAATCAATTTTCCAATTTTTGGTGCTTGATTATTGGTAATTAGATCAAAATAACAATTTTTCTTCCATGCATATTCTGTCATGGCTTCATACCCAGAAGAAGAAAAATGCATATTGCTCTTTGGCTGCTTTAAATGTCGAACGTGCCACACTGAGTCCTTTCATTGCATGAACTTTGAAAAAAGCATGTCGAACATTCTTTATATTTGAAAAAATAACATCTGTGTCAACCTGTGCCATGATCTATGTTGCAGCTTAAACTCAGCGCAGTGATGTCTTTCATAAAAATAAATTTTCAACGGTTACATTTAGTGATAACTCAAATAGAGCGGTGCCATCAAGCTGGCTTATATAAAAGAAAAAAATATTTTGCCACTGGCCTTCGAAAGATTTAAAGTTGAAAATAAGAGACTGTGTAGCACCATCACACTGGAGAACTTATGTGGTCACAAACATCGTGACAACTTCAAGTAAGTGTAGAGTTACTTTGTCACTAAAAATTTTTTGGTAAATAATCTAGCGTTTACTCCTGAGGGGATGCAACTATTGTATATATGGGAAGTAGTTCCCCTTGTGGCAGAATATAAGGGCCAGAGCTGATGGTTTGGAAGTCCTTCTTTTTGTTGAAATATATATTTTTTGTTTTGTTAAAGACCATTTTTGTCTCGTTGCTATCATTTTTTTCAGCACTTACTAGTTTCTCCTGGAACTTTTATCTTTTTTGAGCATTCTTCCTGAAAAGCTGTTTGTATGTGCGGGGAAAGCTATGAGGGGATAACACTGGTGCATAGATTCCCTGTGAACGTGTAAGTGTGTCCATACTCGATGGCCCCTTCACTATGCCTCTCTTGGGAACATTTTTGTTGTGGAGTTATGTAGGCTTTAACCTAAATAATAATAATGATATTAATCTAGTTCATGATCCTTTATCATTATTATATGTTATTTAAATTATCATTATATAAGTTGTACAATATTCATGATTTGCAGCAGTGTTCCAGGTATATATATTTTTTTGTTTAGTGAAGAATTTTCCATCTCTATCATGTGTTAGACATCCTGTAATTAGTAATAACACTTAGGTATGTATAAATGAGTAGTTTGCTTTATATTTTTGTTTCCACGGATACTGTTTTCAAACGCAGCAACTGTTCTGAGATATAAGTATATTTCACATTTAAGATTGGATATAAAATAGTGCTTGTACATGCATCCTAATTAGCATTAGCACCTTGGCCCATGAGAATAAATGTTAATTTGTTTGCTCAACTCTGTGTCATTTTGTGCTCTTCGTCAATTGGCGAAACAATATTTATTATTCTTTTATCAATATATACTGTCTCTCTATTTATCTGTAAGCTTGTGGCAGAAGGAATTCTGCTGTTAGTCTTTCCTTAACTTTCTCATTTTGTTCTAGTGTATAGCTGAATTTCTGTTTTTGTTTTGCTATGTTTTTTCTCATACATTATGCTCTCACAACCTCCCAGATTCACGAGCCAGATGTGGGGGAAAAGGATGCCTAGGAGCTTATCCTTCCTCAGCCACCGAAGATGATTCTGCGCGCAGCACCATCGAAACACAGCTTCCATGGTTTCAAGTTTCATCACTGGTGCAAAGTTGCAATCCTCCCAGTTCATCATGGTGAGATATCCTCTTTCAAGTACGATACCATTCCCCTGACTTTCCTCTTTCACATTAACATTGAATTGTATACTAACTTTCCAATTATCAAAACCTTTCTTCAATCTTCGTGACATCGGAAGGCTGCGTTTGTATCATAACTACTTCTCTGGTATTGAAATTGAATAATTATGTATTCCACTTGTTTAACCATAATCACTTTGGAATTCAGGGCAGTTAGATATATCATATTGTAGTTGACGAAGTTTTGTTATCTACAGGAATGAATGCACATCCACTGAAGTGATGGGCATGCTACACAAAGTGGCAAGTAATGTCAACAATCTACAAACTGGGCTGAAGCGCATCAGCAATCAACAAGAAGAATTTGCAGATTTACTTTCGAAGAAATTTAAGAAGTTGGAGCATTGGTCGGTTGTCTTTGAACAAAAATTGGACGAGGTGAGAAAGCCCCAACCTTCAAGCAACGAGCTTGACCAGCCAAAACAGTAGAAGAACTGGACGTTATTTTGAAGCAGCTTGAACTAGTGAGTTAAATAGAATGATTTTTATTTCATACATAGATGATGCTGTTCTTAAGTCCCTGCAATAATTATTTATGCACAGGTAACTTTACTTTTTATATAAAGGTCAGACCTAAGCAGTAATAATGAATTATTTTTATTGTTTATATTTTCTTGTTTGGACGAAAAACAGTGTGGGAATATCCATTTCTTAGAATGAATGAAGTATTGTGAACATCATAAGAAATATCTAAGATAAATTGTTCATGGAAGTTTTTACTAAATTATTACATTCAAGAAACAGTTTCTTATGTAAGGGCAAACAGAGGCATTTCACATGAAAGCCCATAACCTTGCAAAACCTTGCAACAAATTTGAGAGCAGGAAATATTAAGCTTCAATAAGAAATGTACCAATATTGAATTAAACAAATACATCAATGATGCATTCAAGTAGTCATTTTCTTAATTTGTCTTTAGTCACGAGACTGTAGAGCAAGTCACGGAAGTGTGAATATGAAGCTTGTGCTAAAACTTAGGTAAAACATGAATCTAGTGAAAAATATCGTTTTTTTTTGCAGCCGGTAGCTCTCAAAGGCCATGTACGAGTAAGCGTTTTAGAGTCCGGAGACGTATTTTGAAGTACCTATTCACCAGAGAACTGGCGATGCAGTTCAACTTCTCAGGACTTGGTGGTCATCGGAGGCAGCAGTCGAAAATTGCCTTCATGGACCACAGTGCTATGCGCTTCATTCATGGTAAGCAGTTTTTACTGAGAAATGTTCTTACCCTCCCTGATAATCTTGTTATGTAGATTACTAACCTATTCAAATAAAGCTCTGCAAGCAAAAGAAATTATACCAGTGCATCAGAAATAGGTAGTTCTTTTTAATATTGATCTATTTTCCTTTTCTCTGTTGATTATCTTGTGAAATCAGCTGTGAAAGCCGTAAATTCTGTATAGCGCATAAAGAACTGAAACTTAAAGATTGACATTCCTTTATTCTTAACGGGATGTTCAACAAGAGCACTTAGATTTATTGTGTTTTGCTATTGTTACATTTCCTTTTGAATGCAAAGCCAGTCACTCACAGATCATACATTTTTCTGCTGAATTATACCCTAACATGGATTAAATAATTTTACCTATGGGAAGTAGCATTCCCAGAATGAAAACTAAAGCCTGAGCTTTGAAATTTGGCCCTCAACTGGTTGAAATAGTATGATTTTGATTTTGTTAACGATAGCTAGTCATTTTTGCAGTTTAATGCTACCCTTGTCTTCAGCACCTACTTGTTCCATCATGAACTTCTATAGTGTTTGAACTTCCTGACTTGCTGTTTCTATGCGCACGCAGCGACAACTAAATAGTCCCTGACCGAAGTTGTCGTTAACTGAGTTTATTATTATTATAATTATGCGCATGCAGCATGTGCTGTGTGGGAACGCACTTTGGCTTAGATTCTTCTTGTACACAGTCCATTCTAGATGATCCTCTCATTATTCCTCTCTTTGGAACACCGTTTTCTTAGTTTGGGAAGCTTAAACTAACTCATAATCTAATATCTGCTATTTTATCTATTATGTCTCAGTTGCGATAGAACATAAATAAACTTGCCATTCGAAATAGTGATCATTGATATGAACATTAGTAAATCATGCTTTAGTCTACAACTCGTGTGTAATTTCTGTTTATTCACTTTTTTATTAGTACAACTTTATCAATCACGGAACTAAGTTGTTCTCACATTTTGTAGACGTGTTGGCAGCTGGTGGGTTCACTAACCACAAAGGAATCGCAGTCGCCACGCAACGAGCATCACCGTGGAACAGGTGCTACAGAGGCTGCAGGAATAGCAACCACCTCCAATATCAGCTTCATCACCACAATCGTATCAACTGCCACTGTCCCCTCACCGAGCATCAATTGTGCAGCTGAGCTAGTGCCTTCGTCGGATCTAATTGTGGAATCAGACAGTGAAATAAGTGTGTAATGTTGAGTTTACACCAATGGATGTGGCTTGAATTTCGACATTCTGCGTAGGTTTGTCCCCTCAGGGTGATACTATTGTATATATGGCAAGTAGCACTGCCAGGAGAACATTGTGAGTGCCATGTGCGAAACCATACTTTGGAATAAAATCCCTGGATAATTCCCTATACTAAATGGTGCTTGGAATATTCCTCTTTTGGGGACTCTTGCTGTGATTAGTGAAACTCATACTATGATATGTAATGAAAATTTAAAAATTATTTAAAAGATTATGGCCCCAGGAGGAAAAGTTAGAGCCCGAACTGATGGTGGGTAGGCATCCTTTTTGTTGAAATATATGCGTTTATTTGTTGAAGGACCATCTTTTTCAACACGGTAACAGCGATGGGTTAAACTGAAGTTCAATATTCAACTCAAATTCAAAGTCAATTGTAGTAATCAACTTTGAAAACGGCAAACAAACCTGGATCTGGCTTTTATTTGGCTTGCATTAAGCGTTTATGATAAATAAGTTGGTGACTGCAGGTGGGTCAGCAGCACTATGAAAATCACCTAAAAGACCACCGGTGGGTCACTTCGCAGAAAATTGTCAAGTTTACTAATATCTTTTACTTTCGCACCTACTATTTTCTTCGTAAATTTTTTAATCATTCTGTAATTTTTTTACCAGAACTCTGTGATACTTATTAGCAAGGAAATATTTCATAAGTTCTCTGTGATACTATTTTATTTTTCGGTGAAAATTAGATTTCAGTGTGTAATGGATGACCAAATATAAAATATGTGATGATATTGATTTATTTGAACCTATTAATTTCATAGTCAATTAATAATGTATATTCATTCAATGTAATCGCTGCCTTTCTTTATTAAACTTATTTACCCATTCGAGGCAGCGATAAGTTTGAATGGAAGGGATATTCTTCATAATGGCTGAAAATACACACGGTACGCATAATGGCGCACAGAAACACAAGTATTTACGTCAGTGTACCGTGCTATGAAAATGCAAACTGTATACAATATTATGTATACTTATGCATTTCATCAGCCGCCTGTCATGCAACTTTATGCACAATTGTGCTTTCGAGGCGGCGATAATTATCGCGGCAAAAGAGGTCTTTGGCGACGATAAAGTCGGCTATATATCGCCGCCTTGGTGACGATTATCATGCATAAATAAGCATACGACTCGGCGAACCGTGTGCATATTTTTTGGGCAGGCGGCGAAAAAGTTAGACTGGGTAAATAGTGCATTCATTCTTCCTCTTTTCAGAACACCTTTGTAGTAGGAGGCTGAAAATAATTTTTTATCTATTAATTTTCACTTGCGCATTATATTTCCTCACAATAATGCTGCATGGCAAACCTCCTTTTCTATTTTTTATGTTGCTGAAAATGTGCCTTTTTCATTCATTTTTTAGCAGGTGAGTTCATTGTATGTATGATAGGATGGTCAATTAGGTTCGCGTTTCAGGTAAGGCAATGAAAAGTGACTAATATTTTTATTTTGAGCGAAGTAAGGATAAAAGGTCGGTATTTTTTCGGTTTCGCGTATGGTGCGGCTTAAGTTTTACTCTAGGTGAGTTAACGATGAAATATTTCCTGATTCATATTCCAGATAAGGTAATGATTAATAAATGGACTCTATCTCTATTCTATTTCAGGTAAGGTAAGTTGATCGTAACCGGCATCCGTGTTTTGTTCCGTATGAAGCTTATATAAAATTCTTTCCATTTCAGATAAAGCAAAGAGATTTAAATCTAATAAAATGCTTGCTTGTGATGGAAAATACTAATATGAAAGCATGGGGAATATTAGAGATTTGAAGGGTTAATTTTGATTTAATAAACTTATTTTCGTATATCTTCACTATTCTCTCGTGTAATTTCCCATAAAAATAGAGTTAGTTCACACATGAATTTTTATCCTGGTTAAATGAGGTGAAATAGAATTGCTTACTTAAATTTTGTAACGCAAATTTTGTTTTTCATATTATTCGAACAAGAACTAGTTTTACACATTTGTGTTATCCTGTTAACTATTTCTGACATTCCTTCAATCGGTCCATATTTTTGATTTAACATTGCCGGAGTTCATTTCTTCCTCAGTTCTCCCTCAGACTGCTTACTAATCGTGTATTTTCTTTACACTCTGCAATCAAATTTTATAGATGGTATCAAAATGAATCCAGATGGCATTATCATCTTGTGTTCATAGTGTGTGTTTACTGGGTGTCCTTGGATAGCGTGCACATGTGTGCTTGTGAGAATTAGGCGTATGCAACTGCTTGTGTATGAATGAATGCTAATTATGTTTTTTATACACCCAGAGAATTTTCGAATATATATATATATATATGATTTTATTAAGGTCCGAAGCACTGTTATGGAATTGTAATAATTCTGAACCATTTACAATAAATGTAATATTCCGTTTTACTTCGGTTTTTATTTTTATTCTACGAGTGAAATTCACGACGAATCATCCTATTGAAAGTACAAAATGAATCCATTTGAGAATCACCTTCAAGTTAAGATAATGTAATCTAATTTCTCACGTCTAACTCAAACTGTTTCAGAAATTCTTTTAGAAAATTGCATTAATTTTTAAATATTTTCGTTTGTGTATAGAGGGGTTTCACAAAAAACTCATCGATAAAGTCAGTACACATTATAAACACATTTTTTCAATTGTGAACATGGACTTCTAATTTTGCGATTTTACCTTTATTAGATTTAACCCTTCCAAGCCGCAATACACAATTTTCGTTACTTTGCCTTGAAATGTAACAGAAATGCGTCACAGACCAAATACAACCAAAACATCGTAGTCACACCTCATGGTTAGCCAGCGCAAATGTCTGCTCCCATGTGTTGGAATCGACTTTATGAGGTTTGGCTGTTAGGTTTAGGCCTCAGGTCTGGAGGGTTCACACGTTTCCTGTGAAGGGACCCACAGGTGGCCTCCGAGAGGATTTCCATAATGCTGCTCACAGACCTGCAGTCATTAACTCAGTTTTTAAAAATACCTGAACCTAAATGCAGGCTCGATCCAGTTAATACTTGCGATTTTCAACATTACTCACTATGATAGAACATAATTTGAATTGAATACTGAACTTTAATTCAACCCATCCTAAAAAAACGTGTGGAGAAGAGAGTTTTGCGAATCATCTTTCATCCCATTAAATGCACTTGAAGGAGCAACAATACATTTTTTGTGACAAATTTGACAAGTTTTTCACAGCCCTTGTGTAATATTCATGTGATGAGACGTAAGTACATCTGATGCGGACATGACACACTTGACGTGGACTTGACACACTTGACGTGGACTTGACACACTTGACGTGGACTGACACACTTGACGTGGACGTGACAAACTTACGTGGACTTGACACACTTGACGTGGACTTGACACACTTGACACATTTGACGTGGACGTGACACACTTGACGTGGACGTGACACACTTGACGTGGACTTGACACACTTGACGTGGATTTGACACACTTGACGTGGACTTGACACACTTGACGTGCACATGACACACTTGACGGGGACGTGACGCACTTGAGGTGGACGTGACACATTTGACGTGGACGCGACACACTTAACGTGGACGTGACATATGTAGACGTGACAAACGTAGGCGTGACACACGTAGACGTGTTATACAGCTAAAGCCATTTGTGTCAATAGGGACCATTTCTGTGATTTTAACATGTATTTTATCAGGAAATTCATATTTCTTCAAACGGATGTTCATCGGGAACTTGCAAACGAAGAACACAGCAAGTAGTGAAATCATTTTAATTTTATTTCTTTCTTTACACGCCTAATCTATTAAAGTAAAAAACCAAAAGCTAGTAGTCCTATTAGTAGCTAGTCCTATGTGCTACTGGGAGGAGATATGGCTTAGAGATTGCCCTTTGCATTTTAAACCTCACTTTTATCGACGGTTTGTAGATGACACCTTTATTTTGTTCCGTGATTCTAGCCATGTTCCTTTATTTCTTGACTACCTAAATTTAAAACATCTAGCTATTAAATTTACCAGTGAAGTGGAGAGATGTAATAGTTTGCCTTTTTTGGATTCTAATATCACTAAAATGGATAATTGTTTCAAGTCATCAGTTTATCGTAAAGAAACATTTACTGGTCCGGGCATGAGTTTTTTTAGCTTCTGTAGTTACAAATTCAAAATTAATGCAATTAAAACCTAATTACACCGCGCATACAATATCTGTTCAAATTTTAATGACCTGCATGTCGAATTTGCCAAGCTGCAGTCTTTCTTCTCAAATAATGGTTGTCCCTCGGCTATTGTAAACAGTCATGTCAGAAGATTTTTTGACAAGAAATATTTTGATTCTATTTCGACCGCTGATCCACTACAGCGTCTTTATTGCGTTTTTCCTTACTTGGGTTGCTTTCCTGATAAAATGTCACGAGAACTGGAGGTGCTTTTAAAACGCTATTTTTCGGCAGCACATCTTCGCCTTGTATTTGTTAATTCTCATAAAATTGGTTCGTTTTTTTGTTATAAAGATGTTATACCTAAGCGAATGCGGGCGTCCGTCCGTTGTGTACAAGTTTAGTTGTGTACAATGTACATCGGGCTATGTCGGAATGACGACATTGCCATTTTACGTGCGGATTGCCCAGCATCGTGGTGTGAGCTTTAGAACGGGGAATCGACTCACGCAGCCCGGTCATTCTTCTGTCCGCCTTCATGCGGAGCAATGCAGTGCCCGTGTGTCTGAAGATGATTTTGAAATTATATGTTCTGCTTCTAATGATATGGATTTGAAAATTTTAGAATCGTACATAGCTAAAAACAAACCGGTTCTAAATAATGCCACCAGCTCATTCCTTTTGCAAATTTATGTTTAGTTCATTTACTTGTACAATAGAGAAACATTTAAAATAACATTGCATTTTTAATAGTTTTCATTGTAAATTTCAGATTTGACTTACTGATGATGGAGCTGGACTCCGAAACGTTTAGGAAAAATAGGACTACTAGATTTTAGTTTTTTCACTTCTATAGATTAGGCGTGTAAAGAAAGAAATAAAATTAAAATGATTTCACTACGTGCTGTGTTCTTCGTTTTCAAGTATTTTATCAGCCGTTACATGTTACTTTAATTCCTTTTATGTATTATTTAAATTACGTATTTATTTTCGTGAACAGTTAAACTTGTAGTGATCAAGCGTTTTGAGCAAAGTTCAGCTTGGTCGGTTAAAGTTTTGTTCAAGCATTCCAAGTAGTATGATACGAGTAATTCTGGTTGAGTATTAATAGTGCAAGGCGAGATGTACGTAGATCGGAATGGTGTGTCTAATGAATGGACTGTTCTTTCCAACATTGTATTATGTTGTGTGGTTGTCTTTAAATTAATTTACTATAATGTTGTCGCTGAAGGGTTTCGGCCTGTAAATAAATTGTCCCTTCAAACTTTGTTATTTACCTTGGATTAAAATGCATTTTGTTACTCCGCCCAGGTTAGTTGATGTAACTCTAGCACGTTCACTCCGTATTGCTACATTTATGCACCACTTAGTTTATTGCTCATTAACGTACCAATAACAATGGCTACCCGTTCATTCCCTTCATTCGAATTGGACTATGGCGTACAAGTTCAAGTGTCATCGTGTAATTTCATTTTACCGCTTGTTAGGAAGTATATGAATGTAACTTCTTAGAGATGGTTTTTCAATTCCGCTTCTTCCAACCTATCCAAACTTACTCCTGAAAGTTCTAAATCACACAGATAGAATAGTTGTAACCCCTGTAAGGGATTAGCTAACGTTCCTACTGAGCATGAAATATGAACGAGAATATTTACATTCGCGTCAGAAACCAGGTAGCATTTTATTGCAAGTTTATACAAGTTCCTCTACGCCACAATGAAGAATACTTCGACTTATGGAACACAAATTATGTGCAAAAAATTTGAATAATATAGCTATTAAATTTTTCAATTTGTGAATAAATAATTGAAAATTTACTCATAAATTAAATGATGAACAAACGATCCATGGCAGATTCCAACTATGTTCATTTCGCTCAAAAGTTCGGCATAAACAAAAAAGAATGCGACTTCTTATGTTAAGAAACAAATTTCTACGAAAAGGTTTCATTTGGTACGCAATGCTGCTGGTCTTTGGCTCGACTGCATTTTTTCTTCATATATCTTCATTGAAACCTTTTCCAACATAATTTTTTCTAACGCAATCGCGCTATTGCAGCATCGAAAGATTCTTAAACTCTCGAGTTTTTCGTACGAAAATATTTCATTTACATGTAGAGTGTCCCAGTATTCCTTGAACAAAATTTAACCAAAAGTTCCATTCAACTAAATAAGCATTTTTTACTCTATAGAGGCATATCATAAAGTGTCTAGTTTTGAAGTTATGTTGAGTTAAATTTCACGAAGTGCGATTTACTTCCCCTGCGAACAACTGCACTCTACCCCAAAAATAAAGACGCCCACAACAAGCGTCGTTGGGTAAAATAAAATTCAATGTCAAAAAGTTTATTTTCAGGAATACCAGGATAGAATTAGGTTACACAGTTTTAGTAGATGATTAAAAATCCGCCCATCAGCTGCGATGCATACGCGGAGGCGCCGGTGGAGTGATTGCCGAACCCGTTCGAAGATATAAGGAGTTTCATTAATCCCAGCACAACCCTCAATAACCCTACCGATCAGTTCATGTTCAGGCGTAACTGGTATTTCGTACACTAAGCTCTTGAGGCTTTAAGTGTCCCCAAAGGTAGAAGTCAAGGGACGCTATATCAGGTGAAAGTAAATGGATGCCAAGACGCCGTGTGTAAAATTTAATTCATTGTAACTTTTCAACTAGACACTTTCAGACATCCCTCTATATAGTAAAAATGCTAATATAACTGTAAGGAATCTTTGGGTAAATTTTGTTTCAGGGATTCTGGGACACTGTGTTCACATAAATTTCATTTCATAGACGCGACTAGCGGTAATAGTTAAGCACCATCTTTTAAATGGAATTAATGTTCGAACTAAGGTAAAGATTCGGTGAAGAAAACACGAGTCAACTCGTTCGTGTCAGGCAGATATTAACGCATAACTGAGTAGTGACGTGTATGGGCGAGCCAATGGGAGAAGCCGTATTTTGGCGGGCCTCTACACAGCCCACAGTGCGCGTCAGTCGTGGGTTGACCTATAAAAGCATAGCGAGGAATGAGCCGGATTTTATTTAGGCATTTGCCTGGTTACGTTTAAGATGTAGGCCCGGAGAGCTACAGAGGGGAGGTGAGCAAACCTTTGTGTGTTAGGAAGTGATAGTTTTTGTTCGTAAACGATCAGGACAGTCAGCAATCAGAGACTGTGTTACAGCCTTAAGCAAGTATAATGTTTTTTGTTTTTGTCATTTTTGTTCCCAAGCGGGGCGCTGTGATTTTCATTTTGAATTTCAAATCAATCAGAATACCAATTTGTTCTTTGTGTTTTTATTCAAGTGTTGTTCTCAAACAAGGCATTTTGATTTTCACTTTTAATCTGGGGTAAAATGGGCTAATTTCTCATGTGGAATTGGTGTTGAATGGGATTCTTTGGTTAACGCACAGTTAATTAAAATATAGCGAGAGAGTTTGTTAAAAGTCTATTGAGTGGGGAGAGGGGCGTTTTGTCCGTAAAGTAACTTATTCAAATGCTAAACTTCTTGTGTTTTTTTTTATGCATTCAGACAAAAAAATAAATAGGATCAATAGGAATCCAGTGAGGGTAAATCAATTGTTTAATTATTTCACTGAGGGAATTCATATTATATGGGATTCTAAACTTCTTGTGTTTTTACTTTATGCATTTCGGAGGAAAATAAATGTGTTCGATAGGAATCTAGTTTATTTAGAATGCCCATTGTTCTCAGGGTGGGGAGGTTCAACGAAATGCAGCGTGAGGCTGCCTCGCAGTGGTACAAGATGGTGCAGACCGAACTGAGGCATCATTGCCTGGCCGCCTACCCAGCTACATCAGGGAAGTGATAGAGGCGGCTGATTGTGGCAATGTTTACAGGCGCCAAGAGATACTTGCAATCCCGTGCTTTATGCTTATTCCCGCGCGCCAATGTCGCCTGGAATTGTGTAGGCTGTGTTTCTAGCTACAGTTCATCGGTTGTGTTTGCGTTGCAGAGTGGCGCAGGAAGTGTTTCCGCTAGGATTGGGGTTCGAAAATTTTTCATGTTTGTTTAGGATGCTTCAGACCATTCTCGTGTTCAATTGTTTTTTTAAGAATAAATTAATCACATATGCCTAAGTAGTTGTGTCATTTTCCCGTGTTGACCTGAGGTTCGGAAGTAGGTGAGCAGATCGGTAGCTACTATGTCTCTATTTTCCAACCTGTTCTATCATTTCTCCTTCTGTGTTTCTTCCGCTGTGAATTTTCCTTTTCCTCTTCCACCATGAGATTTAAAGCCCTCACTACGAATACGAGGGTGGGGGGGGGAGGGGGTTGTAACGAAATATTTTTTTTCCTCTTGCTGGTTAATATAATTTTCTTTTGTTTCGCTAGGTAATATATTGTTGGGCTAGATGACGTGCAGTATCATGACCGTTGAACAGCTTGAAGATTAGATTATTAGTTAGTTTAAGCCTCCCTATCCTCAACAAATGAGATCCAGAGCGAGGAAGGAAGAAGGCACCATTTAGTATGGAGTTAAAGGAACGTGGAATCTATGCAGAAAGGGCATAGAAACAGTAAGATGAGAAAGAAGTTCATGAAACAAGATCAAAGTTGAAGAAGAAAGTAGTAGGTGTTGAAAAAACAGGACAGCAGTGAACCGAAAAAAAGTTGGTCCGTAACATAACAAAAACCAACGTCATTTTAACGAAAAGAAAGCCTACCTAACCTTTAGCTCGGGCCCTCACATTGTTCCCCTGGGAGCGCTAATTCCCATAGATACAATAGTTGTATCCCCCTGAGGGGTGAACAGCTTGAAGGAAAAAGTTGTCACAGGGCAGCCTTCGTCTCATATTCCGCGAGCTCAAGAGGCTTGCTATTCATCTATGTCACCAGCTTGCTGGCTCAGGCATCACTCCGGCCCACCACACACAAATACACAGGCTGGCAACACAACACAAGCACACAAACACACACACACATAAGCACAAAACTCGAACACACACACAAGGTCCGAGGCGGCACACACACGCGTCGAAGCAGCCTCAAAGCGTGAGAAAGTGTTCGAAAATCTACAAGGGGGCGTAACCCAAAGTGAGGGCTCCGTCTCAGCCATTCATGGACCTGGAACAGCGTGGGTGTCTGCGCGGCGCACGATACGCACCAATTAGAATTCAAGACGTCAGTACAAGCGAGAATTCCTCCAATCAGGTTTAAAATGCTGTCATTGTAACAAGGAACTTTCAAGGAGAACTTTCGAGAAGGAACGAAGTGGAACGCATAAAAGCAGGACACAGGAAGGATCGGGAGGTCTTTTTCGCTGAGTTTCGCCACAAGGATAGAGTGAGGGCCCGCAAACAGAGTGCGCCGGCATCGCCGGTGTGCCTCGCACAAGAGCACTAAAACTTTAACGTCTGAGTGAGGTGCACAACATCGAAGTCTCACGAGTAAAAAGTCGGAAAAACAGCAGCCATCGAAGTGTCAACTTGCAGCAGAAATCCGCTCGAAGCACATCAGCTTCGCGGCGATGATCGTCAAGTGCAACGAGGCAACGACCATAGCGAAAGCATTCAGTTGGGTTCTACGCAAACCCCAATCTCGCAGGCAACTCCAGCATACCCTGTGGAATCACGCACCCACGAAAGCTGCAGACATGCGGCATCAATACTGCGTAAGCTATAGTAATCAAGCTCCTTGGGCACTCAAGAGTTGTGAATGCATTGCCGTGAGTAAGCAGCACCGACGGGGCAGCGAGCACGAGAGCACCAGCGGACGTCAGGACTGATCAGCCGCACATTCGCACATTCTCCTAGCTCCAAGTGGAAGCGGAGTTCGACTAACGCCAACGACGCATCACATAAGAGCTAGGGTGATGTTGTGGTATTGAGGATTCAATATAGTGATTACAACAGTGCAAATTGGAAACAAGAAGCACATGGAAAAAGTGTTGTGAAATGGCGCGCTATTCGTAGTGATTTGTTTTTATTCATTGTGATGTTGAGGGTTTCACGGTTGTGCATAGCGCAAAGTGTTCCACATTTTGACACCTTGTGGTGAGCAAGGATGTTACTATGCGTTGTCCTCATTACTTCGAGATCTCATGTTATTTAGAATTTGCCCTAAATTTTGTGCAACCGTTAATCATTTGCTCACGCTTAGTAATTGATAATCTTGATTCTCGGTGAGCATGACGCCCCTGTTCTTTGCATATCATGTAGCATTGAATTTTTGTGTCAGGAATGTCATGTGTACTTTTCATTATGGCACTCATGCTCCTATTCATAATTTCGTTTAGATTTTTGCGTGCTTTAACTCGCGTGTTCCACGTTCAAAAAATAAATTTGTTTAAATCTTTCAAATTTTTTCATTATTATCCATGCTGATAAAAAACTAAGGTAAACTCGTGGTGCAACATGCAAATACCTACTATTCTCATTTTCCACCTTTTTCTGTCCATCCTCTTCCTGTGTATTTCCAATCTTTAATTTCCTTTCCATTCTTCGACTGTCGAGGTTTGAATTCCTCAATCGTTACGTCATACGGCCGAGCCATGTGCGTATCGTGACATCACATTGGTGTCGTAATACCCATGTACAACGTCGAGACAAAAAAATATTTGACAGAGAAGCACAACAAAAATGAATTCCCTACGCTGCGTAATCTGATTTTGACAGTGCGTTTAGGTATGAGTAACTAAGAAAACATAAACCTCGTAACTCATAGTTGAAAAACTCTCGTTAGTGCGCCCTTAAATTGAAATAAAAGTGAAAAACGCATTCAAATACTTTAACGTAAAGATCCTTCATTGCTATTCATACAGAGTTATCGTAATACCCATGTTAATTGTTGAAACAGATGATTCGGAGAAAAGCAGTGAAAAATGCGTTCCCTTCGTTACGGTGGTCTGATATTGGTACATACATTTACCAGGCTTCTACTCCCTACGTGAGGGTAGCCGGAAGCAGGCCACAATCCATCACCCTTAGTCACTAGGAGGCGAGAGAGGCAGGACGGGCCGCACCAGAACTGTCCGGATCAGTAGCAGCCCAGCGCAACCATCTCCCACAGTCAGGCCCGACAGCCATAGCTGGTTTACCCTGACCGCTTCATTAAGTGCAGCCCTCCCCCCCCCCCACACAAGACAGGTCAACCCCATCACACGCGTGGAGGCTTCTAACAACCGCGTCAAAAAATATAATTTTACCTCCTTATGCACTGCTTCCACTCACTTCTGTCCGCAGTCATCACTCTCGCGTTGTCCACAGTCAGACCCCTCTCATACAAAGCACGTTTCACCCCATCCATCCAACTCATTCGTGGCCTACCTCGAGCTCTAATACCACTCACTTCCGACGCATTAACCTTTTTTACCAGCCGCTGAACATTCATTCTTTCAACATGCTCAAACCATCCAAGCACTCTTCCATTCACCCGCCTGCTCATCTTTTTGACAACACCCGTCTGTCCCCTAACCTACTCATTCCTGATCCTACCTCTTCTTGTTATTCCATACATGCTCCTCGAACACTTCATCTCAAACACATCCAGCTTCCTCCTCTCAGTTGCTCTCAAACCCTAGTTCAAACAGTCCCCTCTTAGCACTCATACTCAAACTCATGCATTCAAAACTTTCCTCATTGCACCCAATGTCTTGCAGCCTTCACTCACTTGATGCCTCACTTTTACTTCCATACTATTCTTCACAGCTACGTCAGACCCGAGGTACCTAGAATGTGTGGGAAAATTTCCCCACAAATTCGTTCTTGGTGTAATTTGAATTCTGTGCCATTAATGTAAACTGCTGGTGCTGCGTGGCAGGTAAGGCCGTGCAGCAGCAGCACATATTTGAGGGAGTGGTGTCAGGTAAACAGGTAGCCAGGCTGTTTTGTGTCGGGCTCAGGCTGCTTCTCGATCAGAGTCATCTGTTACGTCAGCACGTCGGGAGCAAGCTCGGCTCATGGTGTGGAGTTTGGCGACGGTCGCAGTCCTAACGTTTCCAATCCGGCTTCCTGCATGTTCAATAAATCCATTGCTTGACTGTGTGTGTGTGAATGTGTAAAATTTGGGTTCATTTATCCATTAGATAATTGCATTATTAATGCGGGTTTTAAGCCGCAATTAAGTTTCCTCTAAAAATGCGCGTTCGCTGCTCAAAAAGCGGGGCAACTTTACCCTGTTGCAGGGAACCGCCGTCTCCATTAAACTATTAACTACTACTTGACTATTATCTATTTTCTATTAAACTACCATTGGGCTTATGCCTTTTCTCATTACTATTAAACTGTACTGTGACTCCGATATCGCCTTTACTCCTATCGTCTAATTGTCGCTACGCGCACTGGAGGATAAAATTCTTTAGGTTGGTGTCCGTGTTTCTAATATTTGCCGATGACTTAAAACTGGATCATTGTACACATTTACCAGGATGGTACACTTCGTTTTTACCCAATGCTAATTTTTCAGTATCACTAGCTGGCGTTGCGTGGCACTGCGCACTTCGTGCTTCTCAACCTAAATAGCGAATTTAACATCTTGTGGGACCGCAGGAGCCCCACCTAGGTAAATTACTTTGACAGTTAACTGTTACATTCATTCTAAACTCTTTGAATTGTAATTCTCCACAATATTCCTTTTGTCTAAATACATTTGCGTATATTTCATCATTTTTAAAAACAGCTCTGAGGAGACTAGGGGCATTGGTCACGGTTTGGCTGCTCTTGCTCTGGTTGTAACCCTGGTGCCGGCTACAGTCGAGCCAATCGTCTGCTTTTGCGCACTCTGTTCTGTCATCCTGAAGTGCTAGGGATAAGATGGCGCCTTGAAGTTCCGCTGGAGCCTCGCGTCGTCCGCGTTTTCTGGCACTGATTTGACCTGAAGCCGAGAGCTGCACCTGAGTTTTCTTTCCTGCGCCCATATACCGTCCTTGCCTGACACCCAAATTTTACACCATTTAACATTATATGAGTGTTTTAACCTGAATAAATGAAAAACTTGAAGACGAGTTTGTCCGGTTTTAAAAACTAATATTCTGAATTGGCTACTAGCCGTATTACGCTTATGTTTACGTACCAATTGCCCTGCTAATATTAAGTTTCTTCTTCGTCGTTGAGAGGAGCCAAATAAAATTAATGTTGGATCCTTTTTGTGTTCTTGTACTTATTAATCTTTTCAGGTTCGAAGCAGCTGCTAAATCAAATGTGTTGTGGTATTTCCTCACAAATGCTCAACCTCCTCTAACACTTCACCCTTCATATTCACATCCAAAGTTCCAAGCACTCTACCCCTTGAACATCTCATCACCTTACTTTTATTTACATTTACCCTCAATTTACGCCTTTCGCACACTCTACCAAACTCTGCAGCCAGTCTCCGCAGTTTTTTCTCTGAATCAGCCACAAGCGCTTTCGTAAGTAGTGCACGCGTGTACTCTGCCTCTCTCCCTCCCTGTGCACTTCTTTAAGCAATTTCACATTTGCAAATTCACTACATTTTATGAACCATTCATCAGCCTATTTTGAGCGAGCTTTTACATTTTTTTCTTGTTATTCATTGCAACTGTAGAGAATCCCACCAACTGTACGAACCCGCCGTCTAGAGCCGCCATTCTTGTGCGCACTTTCCACCTGGCTGCTACTGACATACTGAAGCGTGTGCCAGTCTCATGGTAGACGAAAAGGAGGTAGCGGCAAACCAGTCTTTCATAGAATCGAGTGATGTGTAGGGGACGTCATGGAAACGAACCAATTGCTGCGCTTAGATTTCATCTGGCAACACTGCTAACCGGAAATCTGGCATCACTGTTAGCGTTAGTGCGTTACTGGTACGACAATCTGGCAGAGCTGTTCAAACGAAGTGTTCACGAGTCAAGTGAATAGCAATGTCACCGGCTCAAGTTATATTAAAAAGTGTTCCGTTATTTGGTGTCAGAATAATTCTAAAAATCTACACTAGATATTTCAATGTCATGGTTTCAATTTTAAGGAATGAATTGCGCCGAGTGGAATTGTCCCGTTAAATAATTTTAATGTCCAATTCATGTTTGCAGCCGCCATTTCTAAAAGAACGACTACCGAAGAATCCTATCGGCATTAAAAATGCACTAAGTGGTGTTAAAAAGTGGTGTTATGCTGTCGTTTTATAATCACGGGAGTTTGGACCTGGGAGGTAAGAAATTAAACTTTGAATATTACATAAATGTTTGTAAAAAGGATGGCTCATAACTGATTTTTACCCTCGATGGAGTTGCAATTTTCTACCAAATATTTGAAACTAGATGCAGTAGAACAGTTCAAATTCAACATGCCAATTCCATAGGAAAATGCTGTTGACACGCCTAAAATAAAAAATATAAGAGAAAAAAATTATAAGAATATGATGTGTTATAATTCAAAGCTGATTAATGATAGACTGCTTATTTTCAAAAAAATGGTAATACCTTTATGAGCTTTTCATTCCTAAAGGTAACCTAAATCTTGTGGGAGGGTGCTATCAGCTTCAATAGTATCTAAATTTTTGTGTGTAAATTAATCTGGAGGTAGGATGTGAAAACATATTTCACCAGGTTTAAAATAAAAAACTTCCCTGGCATTGTTAAAATTTTGATTTCTCCTTTATGTTTAAATTAGCAAGTAGTAAGCTTAGAACCTACAGTGCTCAGCATGAAAGCTAGTTTGGACTGCAGACTGTAAAACTTGTGTATTGGATGCATTTTCAGAATAGTTTTTTTTCTAATAGTTTTTTTCTTGTGTAGCCTATCTTATGTGAAATTTTTAGATTAACTCATAATCACTTTCTACCTTGTAGCTAAATGTCAAGGTGAGAGATGACAAGAGAGATGCAAAATCTTGTCAATGATTTTCCATTACAAAGTGCTAGTTTATATGGCAATCATCTTTTTGAAAATAACACTGTTCCAAGCATCCGTGGAAATGTATTTTTATTGATATCTAACTGTTCTTTTATGCTTACCATTTATGCTGCTATCAATATTTTTGAGATACGAAGTGCAAATTCATGCTGCTTATCATAATTTTCTTGTGAGTGCTTCAAAAATGTCATGTGGAACAACAAAGCCATGTTTCAAAAAAAGCCTGTCTAATGTTTATGTCAATGATTGTATCAGTATTTTGCTCTCCTTTTTTGTTTTTAATAGAAGTAAAATCTGGTAATCTGGTAATCCACTAAGGAATACATACAAGCAAATATGAAATTTAGAACATTCTCCAGATTATGGGCTGATTTTCTTTACTTGTCATTTTTTATGAGGCATACTAAATTGATATTTGTATTTTTTAGACTTGTTCTTTCATTGTTTAGGTTACGTGACATTGGGATTATTATAATACCACCGACAAATTGATGTATGTTACCCAACATTAACTGTTAATGAAAAATTGTGAGAACCAGCGTGAATGCGTTAACTTGTGTTGTACTTGAAGCTATGTACAGTACTTCTCTGCCTTATTTGGTAGTACTTGATGCTATATGCAGTACTTCACTGCCTATTACTTTTCATTTAATTTTCCCTCTTTTTTCTTATTTTTTCTCTTAAATTTTTCCACAGCTCCTTTTTGCTCTTTCTCCTATCACTTTCTCCCTTTAGACTCCTCATATTTTTACATTCTGTTTTACACTGTAGTTTGTCATTGTCTCCATTTCCTTGCGTATGCATCTCAATATTGCTTCATATTATGCATCATCTTTTCTTACAACTGGCCTCTCTTATTAAAGACTCTCAACTGCATCTCGATTTATCATGTTCGCACTAACAGATTCCAATCTGTACCCTTACTAACAACTGAAATGTGTGCTTATTGAGCCAAAAAGTTATTCAAAAACTGCTAGTTTGAGAAGTTTACTAATTTTATTTGCCTTTCAAGAACCGGATGAAACTGAAACAACTCCAACGTCATCGAGGTGGATGAAGACCCAATTGAAAATCAAGGACGTATCGCCGATGTGTTATGGCCGAGCAAGAGAGAACCTAAGGGACGTATCATCGGTAAATAGCCTTCGCATCGTAGGCGAAATGTCCACTTAGGGACGAACTTTTTGGCTCAGATACGTCCGCGGCCGTCCGCGATGATCATACATGCTAAGTCCATGATACGTCCCTGCTCGACCCATTTCACCGGTGATGCGCACATGATTCGCGGATGGCCATCCTTGAATTTGTCATTAAAAAAAAACTTCCGGTCGCGCACAGCCGAGATTTATCGCCTCTAAACGACCCTCAAATACAAATATATATATATATAGATTTTTAGATTTTAGGGTCGCTGAGAGGCGATAAATCTCGGCTATGCGCGTCCGAAAGTTTTTGTCGAGAGTTGTCGTTTTGAAGAGCAACACTCAAATATTCAATGTGCTCTTCAAAACGACAACTTCGCTGAGCGTGGCAGAGAGTTTCTAATGGCAAGGCTTAGTAAACACTGAAATGCTTACCCCCGCTATTTATTATGTAAAGAAACAAAAATACCGGCTCATCTTGGCCGAAAATTAAGCTGTCCAATTACAGCATTGACTGCGCTGGTATTATTTCTACGATCACAAACTGAACTCGCAGTTATTAAAACATGTTTTGACATTAAGTTATTTATTGCTTAAATTTTTTACGCAAATGCAAAGCACGATCGGCATTGAGCACCCAAAAAAGGTATAAATAAAATATTTCATTAAAATTAATCCTTTACTTAAGCTAAATCTAGAATATTAGGATAAGCCTCCCTAGCCATATTAATGCTTTGTAGAACGTAAGATGGAACACACTAATTTGTGGGGAATTAAGCAAACGAGGAATCTATTAACAAGGCGTGTCTACACACCTTGTTTTCAGAATCAACAAGCTACACAGAAGTTAATGAAACATGAATGAAGGTATAGAAGAACGTAATAAACAGCAAAAAAGTCAGCAGTAAGCAGCAAAAAATTGATCAGTAGTAAAACAAAGCATATGAAATCAAGAGGAATGCCTACCTTACCTTCAGCTGGGCCTCAGAAATTCCCCTGGGATCGCTAGTTCCCATGGATATAATAGTTGTATGCCCTGAGGGGTCTAAACCTTCTGTGACACTTCATCTTAGAATACACCCTGTGTCTTTCCGTCTAACTCGAGTGAAACTGGCTCGTCAAAAGCTGGTGCACACTTTTCAAATGCCCAAGTGATGGCTGGAAGATAAGTGGCCGGTCTCTTGCCTCTCCTCCATCCCAGTCAACTGAACCTTTTGAAAAAGAAAATAGTTGGTTTTCAAGTTTTGGATTGCTATCCAACGAATGAATATTCTGAGTACGAAATACCTTTAATAGTTTCCTGGCCAAATTTTAGTGAGAATAAATGTTCCTTACAGCATAGGTTTGTAAAGTTTATCCTTCGTTTCAGGTTCTATTTCAGTAGCTTTACTCATTTAATTAAAAAGGGTATACCGGCTGGAAAAAAAAAATTGAGAAAAATATCGAATTACTTGTGTTTCAATAGTTCTACACATGTTAGAATACAAAGATAATCACTGATTTAAGCTAGATGAGACAGAACAAAAATATTGGCTCGGTTTAAGTTTATGACTTCTATTATTTGAATGTGCTCCATTTTACAACATTATACAAATTTTTTGCATTTGCGCACAGATCTTCATTTGAGGGCTTACAGCTATGATCAACACGGAAATGATTTAAATGGAACCTTAATTTTTGCGCGAGGTTAATCTTAGCTCAGTGTCATTCTAGTCATGCCAATGCAACATTTGAAGGGTGGAAAGGTTTAGTGGACTACTTGTATTTTTCTGGTCGAAAAAAATGAACTAGACTAGTGGACTCTAGACGAGTACGACCGTGTCACAACGAAAGTCATTGGTAACATGCATTAGTAGACTACTCAACTCTGGTCGACTACAACTGTTCTCAGCGAGTTGCGTTCGAGTTCTTCTTTACTAGACTACGCGCCAGTGAAGCTCTCCCTACAACCTTTTGAAAGGTGCTGTGCTATTGGTTGATCAAGTATACCGCGCTCCTCCCATTTTTCATTTTGTTGTTTTTGTTTTTTGTTTCAGATTGATTATTTCACTGCAGTTTCTCATTAATATATCTTTTTCAGCAATGATGTTCTTTGCCTCTGCAGATTGTGGCTGTTAGTTATTGAAATTATACGCATGGGATATGAAATTTTGATATAAATGCAAATGAACACGTTGTCATTTTGACATAAACACGTTGTAATATATCTTCTCTTTATCAACTGATTCTTTTTCAACTATCAAGCGATTTTTACTATCTCAAGCTGCAGTTTGAGATTATTTCATTCAAAACTTGGTAACGTTTCACCTAGCAAAAATAGTTGTGTTCGCATTAATATTACAATCAATGAAGGCAATAGTGCCGTTTGCGTTTATACTATCTGCCATTAATAACTCTGCCGACTGCTAGAAATATGAAATGAAGAAATCAATTTAATGACTGGATACTAAGCGAGTCTCTCACTATTTCCACCGGCCCAACATTAACTTTTCTTTTACCCACTACTCGTGCTGGCTCATAACGTATCATTCGAATCATCTGACACATCTTTGGTAAGACATATCTTTGTTGAAATTAAAATCTGGAGAACTACATAAGTAGAGGAGTACAAGTTTCAGTATAACGTCCTCCGAAAACGTTTACATTAACGGTCACGTGGATCTTGCTCGTGTGTTTCACTTGTAGTGGTCTACGACGTCGCAGGAACTTTAGCTCAAACAGTTCTGGCTCATAACAGTTCAGAATTAATTTTGAAATAATTTTTTCTAAGCACCCAATCTCTCTGAAATTCTGAAGGCAATTTTTAAACTTGTAATTCATTGTTTTAGGATTTACGCTTTAAAATTTACACAAAATAAATTTTCGTTTGTTGCAGCCTTCCTCTCTCTGTCTCTACATTAAAATACGGCAATGATGACTGTATGCATAAATTTTCTGTTTGCTTTCATGTGATAATAATTCCCGAAAAAGTATTGACAAGTTTATCCTATTGAGAAATTTAGACCTGTAACTTCAGCCTCGATTTTCAAATACTATATCTCCATCGCTTGTTAGTGGAATCATCTGCAACCTGTAGAATGCACATGCCAGCTGGCATGAGTAATATAAAGCTAATGCATAATTTTCAATGAATTTGGACGACCCACTGAATTATTGTTGTGAATAAATGAATGTGGAGGTGTTGAATAATCAAGTTATTCATGTTGACCCTCGAACCATACACGATTACATTGAGATTAATAATTCCTTGTTATTAAACTGCTAACTCGATTTATCATATTTAATTGACACCAATAATTATCATTAATTAATTAATTACCAGTACAATTTTCACTTATTAATTAATAAAGAAGTACTCTTAATTAATTGAAATGCTCAACTTATTTTCATCCACTTGTCCTTATTCGTCACTTCCTTCCACAATTCAATTTTACAGCGAAAAACTTCGAAATTTTTCGCAACATTTAAACATAAGCTCTGACCGGAAACTGTTCAATGCAAGTATTTTGAAAATGATATTGCCGCACTTTAAAAATTTAAGCAGAAAAATCTGAAAGCCATTGTTCGCATTTGACTTCATAGAAAGTGACGGGCTCGGTAATTAAAGTTAGGCAGTAAATTCCTACTAATCTTATTCACACGTGTAAGGAATAGTTCCAAACATAAAAACAGTAAACCCGAGATGAATTAGTTGGTTTTTAATTGTGCGTTCATCCAGCCCAACCAACCAAAGCTAGTAATTCTGTGGTATTGCATAGGCGAATAAAAAACATTTTCAGAAATGTTTTAATCAACGCGAGTCTGCGCAAAGGCTCCATTGCTGACTTACGATGCACAAACACGTCAAAAATATTTAGGCAGAATTAACATTTACTATTAGGAAATGAAAAGTCAAAAATCTGTGCGTTTGGTCACATCACATTAAAAAAATTACAGTCGTTAAGGTACTGGTTATTTTTCATAGAATGAATTTCTCAAACTTCAATTTTAAAATATTTACAGCTTGAGAAATACCAATGATCAGTTGCATCAACGATACAAATGAATACATAAAGATTTTAACGAAAATGAAAGTTATTAGTCGCTCTAACGAGAAAATATCCATGAAGAATGATATTAAATTTGGTCATATTCGTCTTTCAGAAGCAGGAAGTAACCGAAGTCAATGCATGTTCATTCCAAAGTCACAGTAATTCTGATTCACAGAAATAGACTTTCCTATTAGGTGTCTCACACTTTATTTACGAAAGTTTTGGTTTGGGCTAACAGATAGACACAAAACATGCTAATTACACATTCTATGGGCTTCAAGTTCTAAATAAACATCGTTTCCGTTGCAAAAGTTGCAAAAAAAAACCTACATTACTTCAGTATCAATCAACAAACTATGATATGTACACGACCTCTGCAGTCTGTTAGAATAGAGAGAAAAATGGTCCACAAAAAATATTCGTTCGACCAATAAGCATGAAGAAGAAACTTTTCAAGTAAATTTTTCAGCATTCTAAGTCTGTGTGGAATTTGTAATGTACTTCTGAGACAAACTGTAACACTGAAATCAAGTCCTTGTATTTCTCCTTACTTATTTTAACTGAACGAGTTGCGGGATTTAGATCGGAATTAAAACCATGGGCAAGAGATTGAAATTCGATAAACTGAATACCGCAATTTCCATCCGTTTGTCTGAAATGAACAAGGTTTCCTTTGGAAACTTTGCACCAGTTCAGCTTGAGGAAATTGAATGATTCCTCTGCTCTTGCCTGTTCGGCCCGCTAATGATGCGCTGTCCTCTGAGCTTCTAGTTGTAATCGCACGCTTTGGTCTTCTGCAGCCATTATCTTGATATTCAGGAGAGTCACACGTTTTACAAGTGTTAGCTTGAGGCAAATAAATTGGCACATTGTACTCCGTGAATCATCGAAGGAATACTTGTTTGCTCACATACAAGCTAAGTGTCGCTCTTTCACAGGACATTTCGTTCAATTTTGTGCAAGGTAAGTCCGGGTGAAAGTACATTTTGTCCCTGTACGAGTGTGACTGAAATTTAGGAAGAGAGTCGAGGAACTTTTCCACTTCTTCAGACTTGCACATGGGCGTTTTGTTAGGAGCACTCTGACGCCCTATTTTAGCTGGTGAGGGACAGCTATTTTGCTTTTTGTATTCACACTTGTGATGTCTGTTTTCTTCTTAACCAACTTGCACACTTGATTGTCCCCCAGGAGCAACTTCTGTAAGGCTATACTGGTAATTCTTTCACTGAAGTTCGTTGCCCTGTGAACATATTGACAGGTATAGAACCAGTGGGCCTGGGATTTTCTTCGACAAGCCCCAATCCTCTAATGGGCGAGAACGGTAGGACTGGTAGTTGACAGTTTCAGGATAAGTCTCGGCACCTGTAAAATGTTAGGATGGGTAAGTCCTGTCAACAAAAATCGTTCCATACACGGTGGCACTAGATAATTGGTAAACTCAAGCACATATGTTGATTAGAAAGTGGTAAAGAGAAAAGATTTCAACTGTTCACCATTTGCATCCGTAACAAGTGCGACTACGAAAAAACAGCGTTTTCGGTAGAATTAATTTCAGCCGGACGAATATTCTTTTTCCTTTTTCTCCTATTTTTTAATCTCATGTTGTGGTGTTCTCCCCCAGGCTGCAACACGCTTCGGGCAGACTTTGAGATATCTTTTTCGTGACAG
>JACJUY010009369.1:6459-33473 GCA_014220935.1 Platorchestia sp. MABIK | reverse complement strand
GTTATTACAGGGTAATTTTTGATGTTTGTTAGCCCATTTCAATTGTGAAAAGCAGTTGTAAAGCTTTGTAACGTTTTTCAAAGAGAGGCTGTATATTGTAGCTGTTCTTGAAGTTACATAGTGTGGTATCTACCAACCGACACCGCGTCTCTTCAAACAAGTGGAAGCCCTGGTCAAGCTTTCATTTGTTTTTGTATCGAGCCTCGAATTCGGGTCACGGAAAATTATGGTGCTTAGCCATTGTTGTTATTATGGTGCTTAGCCATTGCTAAGCCATTGCTTAGCCAAGACAAGTTATTCATGCTTACTTTAAATTGAGTTGCTCTTTATTAATTTCAAGATACATACCCTTGAACACGCAGCGTATCAAGCAATGTGGCAATAGTGTACGCATAACAGTTTGTAAAAAAATGTAAGTTTTTATTTTTATGTGACTGTGTTCAAGTTCGAGGCATGGGATGAGCTAATCCAAATAATGAAACAGGATATTGCACTCGCTGGTCACTAACTTCAATGTAAGAACTCAACAAATAGCGTTCGTAAAATACAGCAGTTGGTTCTTCACTGCCAAATACACTTCGTTTTTAATGAATTGTCTGTCACAAATAACGTTGCCTTGATTAGTATTGAATGCTATAACGCATTTTCATCACTGGATCTTATTTTCGAGCAAAAAGTGTGAACACTGACAAATTCAGCCCAATTGCATTTGTTTTATGTGTACTCGCATTAAAGCGAAATTTCGAATTACCAAAACTCAATTAGCTTCAACTAATTCGGGGTTTGGGCATTTTTCACATTTGTATTTAAATGGGTATTACAGTTATGATGAGTTGCGCTAAATACATTTCGTATTCTGCATCCTCAATATTGATTTGCGTTCACTTCGTGTATTCATTTTCCATGGCCGAATTGCTCGCTGCTAATGCCGACAGTTTATTGAGAGTGACAGTCTTGAAATCTTCGAAAAATTTATTCGAGCGTGTTAGCTGTCGAGCTTCTGAGCCATGCAAGCGAGTTCATATGAGGCTGAGGTGAAAACATCCTCATTGCTATCTAATTAAGTAATTTCGTAGCCAAATTCCTGGCAGCTTGTCGAATGCCTGGCGAATGCGCCGCCATTCTCTAGAAAATGAGACGATCCAGTCGTGTTCAGATGGCTTAGTAACCTCGTTCTCGCCTTTATTCTCCTTATTTAGAATGAAAAGCGTTTTCTATGTCCATTGTACAGAATTAGGCTTTTGAGGAATGCCTTGCATCTCATCACGGAGAGTGAAAACGTTGTTTCGGAATTTTTCTTGTTTTATCATGCATGGATGCAATTTTCTCACAACCGTGGGTCGTATCAAATTCTTGAGCATTATTATCCGTTTCATTCCAGCATACTTCATTTCATTTTCTCACATCGTACTTTTTCAATTTACGGTTGATCCTTGAGTTATTCATGTTTTACAAAGCTCAGCATTATGTAAAGTCTATTCATTCTCGGTTATTATTCGTTTTGTATCACCTGAATCAAACACATTCCTAGGAGAAAAACTAGGATTAATTTTCGTTTGTATAAGTTGAAGTTTACATAATGTGATGTATTGATCAAAGGACTTCATTATTGAGTTACGAACACCGTAGTATTAGTTTTTCTTCATGAGAGCAACTCAACATTCGTTAGAAAATAAAAGTCAAAGTCTTCCCGTGTGTTGACGCGGCTAACACAATCTTAGATCATCAAATAATGAATTTTCAAGTCGAATTTACTAATCTTTCATTTTGTTTTTGTTTAATGTTATCCATTTCCAAATAGTTTTATTGTATATCCAAACTAACTCTGTTCAGCCGTCGCTCAACAACCTGAAAACTGCTTCGCTTGAGTCTATAGACTGAACGTGTACGCAATAAATTTTCCAGTTTATTTGTTACTTCGCTTTAGTTGACCCAAGGATTAAAAGCTTAACCATGTTATTTGAGCTGATGCCAGACAGCACGTGAGTTGTCAACATCAATTTTTTGAAAATTACTACAATAACCACTAAATATCACTTGAAAACGTATACTGATAATTCTTTTTTTATTTCGCGTGACAACACATGTTCTCAGCCTTGTTTCCGTTCATGACTCGTTTTGCACGTTTTCTTTCTGTCATTTACTCCACTTTTAAGAAAATTGTCGGGTAATTTTAGTCTGCTGATAGTCTGATACAAGGCAATTTCAAATTCCAAACCCAGACTACATATCTTGGCGATTATGTACATGACAATTAAGCGACCGTAAAAGGGGCAACTCATCTGAAAAAATGAATGATCATCATAAAACGGTCGAGCATGAAAGTACCATCTCTAAACACGTATTTTAAAACAACAGCTACTCTTTGAACTCATTTTATTCATTTCCAGCTGCTAGCCTTCAACGCCACTAAGTTAACACGACGCACAGATTCGTTTGTCCAAGCGTTGTTTTCAGAGCCATGGTTTCCGTTTTGTTTTTCTCAGAGCAGAGCTAATTTGTGCTCATTGCGTAGAGTTAATGATGATGTCGTGCAGCCATGACATCCATTAGGAAGATGTCACTCAGCCCTGTCATACGTCGCATGCATTACTAATAAACTATCCGACAGAGGGCGCAGTCTATTTGCTTAGCTTAGTTGATGTGGTCGATCAGAAGCGATACGGAAAGAATCCATCAGGCAGCAGATGAACGTGTGGAAAGGTGATAATTCAAAACGTTTGTTCCTTCTTTTTCTTGTTAATAGTGACAATTGGGTAAAAACTACTGGTAAGTAATGGAGCAAATTTTCATTCGTGTATGAGTTATCGTACGCCTTTTAAATGAGGATAGAATAACATATTGCAAAATGTTCCTCATGGTTGAAGATTATCATTAGACTACGTGAAATTCAATTGTTTTAAGATGACCGGAGGCTAGCTGTCATTATTTTTAGATAAAGCTAAATTTTTTCCTACCATAATTCTATGAATAACAATTTTAATTTTTTAACAGCTTCATTTTCGAAAAACTGTTGCAGTAGTGAAATGGGGACCTTATCCTCGGAAAATAGGACAAACGAATTTAATTATTTATTTATGGCCGAAAACTGATTACCAGAACCAAAGACATTATTTTCAGTCAATTGCGTACTGGAACTGAGAAGGATGTGTCTGGTTATTTCCATGTGTTTTGGACAGAGCGCCTACTTACGGTTGATTTGCTGCTCTTAAGTTCTCAACTTACGCAAATGGTCAGCTCTAGCATCGTAGTCAGGATACTGGCGTTTGCGCTGAGATAAAATTGGTTTTACTTTTACGATCCCCCTTTGACTAACTCTTTGATTGCGATAGATAAAGCTGAAGTTTAATATTCAGCTTAAATTTAAAGTAATTTCTAGTGAGCAACATAGAAAATGGCAAACAGTAAATAGAACGTGCGATCGTGCCTCCATTTGGTTTTGATTTTGTTTATGAAAATTGAGTTTGTGAGTTCTGGTCGGTCAGTAGCGTTATGATAACTGCCTAAGTGACCAACGGTGGCTCACGGATTTATAATTGGATTAAAATTTTGATGATCGTAATTTTTTAAACCTGACTATTATTCATGTAAGCGAATATTTAAACAGTTTTTCTTACATTTCGTTCAGCTACCTCGTTTTCAGTTAAGTTCACTGATTGCCGTAGTTTAGTCCGAGTCTCTGAAAGTGAAGGGATTGACAAGGTCAAAAAATACTCTAAATGCCAACTTTGTAGGAGCTACTGAAATCCTCAAAATATTTATTTAGTTTGTTCCAATGATTCCCTAATATTACTCTGTTTTTAAAATTCGTTTCTAGTTTCGAGCCAGTTTGTCAGAATTTAGTCTTAAACTCTTGGAATATTCTCCTACTACGCGACAATATCAAAATCGTCCACTTTTTATCACGAGCGAAGCTGATTCCAAACGTCTGTTTTGTATTTCTCCTGTGTTCGCTAATTGAAACATGATAAACTTGAGTCTCCTGTTGCCATTAACACTGACTTCATCAGTCCGTGTCGGGTTCTTTTGTCTCGTCGAGCGTAATTCGGGGGAAACGAACTCACTCCCACATGACCTCTCTGGTATCTGTCTGTCTCCGCCACGCTCCCTGGGGTGCAAGTCGCTTTCGTATGCAGTCCTTCTCTTCGTATATCATTTACATGCGCATGGCTAATAACTTCAATTTAACGGGCCAGGATTTTGCTTCGAGGTTCGGGGTTTGTTCCTGCTCTCAGGTATATTTGTGGCAGTAAAATGCAATCGATGTTCATTTCATGAATAGGTGTTATAGTCTCAAAAACTTAGTTAAATTTAAAAAGTAGTCTTCTGTGTTTTTTATTGTTATTGAAGCCGGCTGAAAATTGCTATCGTTCTCGAAATAAAATGTTCTTAGAGGTTTTCTGGTAAGAGATGTGCGAATGTGTCTTGATAGTTCCCAAAGAATTTATATTTGGCTTCGTTAATATTAATTGGCAGTGCTGTGCAACAAACCTTCAATGAAAAAGCAGAGATGAGACGAGGATTGGTGCAACGCTGACAAAAGATGCACTCAGTCACAGTTCACAATTTAATTGCGTAACAGAACAGTAAAGCCGTCGGATACTAAGATGAGCAATGAAACAGGACTTTTTTATCGCTATGGTGGTTCCATCTTAGAGATGAAACATGTGTCCGTAGAATTGAATTTTTTAATCGTATGGGTGTCTATGACGTGCGAAATGAGCTTTAAATCCCTGAATTTAAACATACGTCCCTGAAATGTGACGTTGGTTCCTGTAATGTGACGCTGATGTCTGAAATGCGACGTTGGTACCTGAAATGAAACGTTGGTGCTTAAAATGAGACGTCAGTTTCTGTCATGATTCTTGAGTTTCCTAATTAGATTTTGTCTTGAAACAGATCTTGTTCATCAAAGTTATTCGCAATTTTGACGTAAATAGATGCGGTATGAAGCAATAATACGTTGTTTACCAAAGAATAAATTAACCTGTAAATGAATGTGTAATTTTAGAATTGAGTCTTTGTTTATTTTATTGACTTTTGTTGCAAAAACGCATTTAAAAAAATGTCAAACAACAACATTGTCAAACAACATTCAAACAGCATTCTCATTCAAACGACATTCTCAAACTATTACAAACAGAAATTTTTTGAATTAATCGGAAATTTTTCAAGTTATTGGATATTTTGCACTAAAATAAATGATATTCAAAATTAAAGTGTCGATGTTGAAGTGGCCCTCATGTGTTCCAAACTGCATTTAAAGTATATTTTCTTAAAAATTAAAATTAGAACGAAATTCAGCTTATGAAAGAGAAAACTTCTAACACGTCATAAATTTCCTGTTCAATTCGAAAGTTCCTCTCATTTTCCGTTCTTATTTACTGTACCCCAAAATTTACCTCCTCTGGATCAAACTGTAGTCCATGGCTTAGTATGGTGACCAATGGAATGGAGTGATCGTCTCCGATATGGATTACGGGTCTCGAACGGTATTTGCCCGTCCCAGATCAGTCGCGTTCTTAGGAATTAGTTTCTTGGACGCCACAGACTGGACTGGCTGACCTCTCTTTGTTTCAGGAGGCTGCAGACTTTTAAACAATTTAAACAATTTAAACAATTTATTTACCACAGGTGATACAGAGGTAGAATGTTTCTTAAGTCTAGTACAATGGTCAAGTTTGAGTACAGCGACCTGTGGGCCCGAATGAGTTCAGCGACTTCTGGGGCATCCTACCATCAACGTTATTCTAAGTCGTACAATAATGCGCTAATAATGATGAGAATAATGTTTAACCTAAAATCCCTTAACCTAGTTTCGCATTAGACTGATCAATGAGATACGTTATTCGATATTAGTTACTTCATTTTACACATAGGTCATTTGGAGTATATTTAACAGTAGAAGCGATAAATGATTTAAGAGCAAACTGAAGATCGGCGATATTACCCATGGCAAATTACATTATTAGGACCAGTTATGTAGGAGATAAGATTAGACTTGGTGGTCTTACACGACTAGTATTGTGCAGGGCGTGGAAAATTTCCAGAAGTCAATTTGTAGTTCAATTGTACTCGGAAATTCTCAGAAGTCAATTTGTAGTTCAATTATACTCGGAAATTCTCAGAAGTCAATTTGTAGTTCAATTATACTCGGAAATTGTCAGAAGTCAATTTGTTGTTCAATTATGCTCGGAAATTGTCAGAAGTCAATATGTAGTTCAATTATGCTCGGAAATTGTCAGAAGTCAATATGTAGTTAAACTATGGCAAAAACAGCAAACATTGGCACATTTCCTGCCGAAGGACCCATTAGTGGTGACCAAGGGGATTTTTATAATGCATGCCAACCAACCGGTAATCACAAAGTAAATTTTCATAAATGTTTGAATTAAAGCTAAATGATGGGACGATCCAGTTGATGTTTGCTATTTTTAATATTGCTTACCACGATTAAACTTTGTGTTAAACTTTGAAGCCATTGCAATTGTGGGAACAATAATTTCAGACGTGAACTCGAACAAAGTTGACGCGAGAGTGTGAAGGTCTTATTCCATTTCTTGAGGCTGTAAGGATTAACGCGTCGCTTGCGATACGACCCATCAGAGGGTCGTTTGAAAAATTTCAACAATCTTTTAAAATTAATGGTATTTGATTGACCCAGTTAATGCTTGGAATTTTCAAATTACTAACAACTTTTGACTTTGAATTTCAGTTGAATATTGAACTTCAGCAAGTTAAATCTTATTATAAATGAGATTAAGTTTCCCAAACCACAACAAAGTGGTTCCAAAGAGAGGAAACTCACGGCAGGAAACGTGCTGAAAAAATATACACACTACCAATCTTTAAAAATGATATCAACGGCTAAATTTTTTCATTTTCTCTTACTATTTCGTTCGAAGTTTTTTCGAAATACTGAAGCTTTTTCAAAAAATGACCATACGCTTGAATGTGAAACGATTCAATGAATTGAAAATTCAAAATTTTCGTTAAAATAATTTGACTATCAATGCAAAAAGCAGGAAAGACTTAGGAATGTAATTCAGTCAATCCTCCAGTTGAATGACATGATGCGGATGAGAACTCATGCGATTGAAAATAGTCCCATTTAATTTCACTTATTCATGACCTGAATTGTGCATCTATTCGTGGAACAAAAACGATTAATACATACCCAAAGAAGTTAAGGTTCTCGTTCAATTAGTCCCCTCAGGGGGATACAACTCTGGTATCTATGGGAATTAGCGCTCCCAGGGGGACCATTTGAGGGCCCGAGCTAAGGGTTAGGTAGGCTTCCTTTTTGTTGAAATAAAATAGGTTTTTGTTCTGTTACGGACCATCTTTTTTCGGTTCACTGCTGTCCTGTTTTTCAGCTCCTACTACTTTCTTCTTCAACTTTTTCTTGTTTCATGAACTTCTTTCTTTGCTTACTGTTTCTGTGCACCTTGTGCATAGATTCCGCGTTCCCTCAACTCCAACTAAATGGTGCCTTCCTCCTTCCTCTCTTAGAACATCTTTGTCGTGGTTAAGGGAGGCTAAAACTCTCTTATATAATAATAATAATCGTTCAATTAGTTCTTGTAGTTAAGTTATAACGTTAAATAACTTCAGGATTGACTGCAATAATCGCAGAAACACAAGTACCTGCCGAGGATCTAACGCTGATGCCTCTTATCAGTCCGCCAGGATCTCTTTGGCGCGATCGAAGAACTCGTGGCCCTTGAAAGGTCACTCGGTCGCTGAAAGATTGGCCGAGGTGTGGGCGTATTTTTGTGATGAGACTCAGACAGGAAATGGAGCAGAGACCGATGCCACTAATTTGTGAGACTTTTTTCCGGTAGAAGTTGGTGCTCTTCCAAACCGGATTCACACAAAGGAAAGATTTGATTTTTTTGGCGACTCTTGGAAACCCAGTTCGTGGGTTTCTCCTTAAAGTATTGCAAAGGTGTCTCATGGACGGCAGTTTTAGAACAGTTTAATCGACTTTCCATATTTTTACGTGCAGCTACAAGCAAAATGGTCTGTGCTAACTTGAATATTACAAGAACGAAATGGAATTAGACTGAATACGAATCTGTATAATGGTATAGATACATACACTGTAAATATACTGTATATGCTATTTAATAGTATCTTGAATATATCCGTATCGATAACCGTGCAGCAGTCACTTTTCTCATACTCATTTGATCAAGCAGTTTTATTCTCGTTCTAGGCACTTTCCTTCGATTTAATTGAATTTCAATCTAGTATCTGTAAAGAAATGAATGCATTAATTCCCATATTTAAATGATCCATTAATGAACCAAATTCGAATATGTATTTTAATTGGAGGCCGAATAGTAGAGAAATGCCTCTCCAGCATTGTACATGAACGAAGAATGTGTGATATATTTGAGAATGTGGAATATAAGCGAAATAGAACGATGCCCGTTTCAGTTGGTGTTGAAATTGTGCTCAATGGCCGTTGTGTTGCGTTTAATGAGCTCAACTGAGCGCATTATGTTGCGCTCATTGAGAGCAATTGCTCTCAATGCCTCGTTTTTCTCACCAATATTCGTTTCTTACTGGTTCCCGTGAGAGCCTATTTATGCACGCAAAATACGGCGACCTGGGGATTTCATCTCATGAAGTTAGCCCCATTTTGCTAATTTGAGAGAGCAGCATGAATAGCTTGTTTTATTTTCCTCCCTTTTTATTTGCGTGCAAAAATTAGCCCATCCAGAAGAGTAAAAAGAAAAATAAACTCCAAGCTGCTTGCGATGAGCTCGAATGAAATTCAACGGAGCGTCTCAAAATTGTTTCAGTGCTACAAAGAAGCAATTTTGGATGCCCTTAAAATTCATGGCGCTTTGGAGGCAGCGGCAGGACCTCGTCATCCATGAGGGGATGCTCACGCGAGACTGTTAGGCTCGACCGATACGTGGAGAAAAGAAGCTTTTCATTCTGGTTGAATGTTTCATGATGCCATTTATGCAGAACTAGTGCACACGGCCCATCAAAAATAACGGGATTCGATAGTTTCCTTAAAAAGGCCTCGTGATATGGATGTTAAACAAGTATATTCATCCTAAAAGTACCCACGATTAAAATGTTTTTGTACTTTCGCCCTAGTGAAACTCGTATCACAGATTTTAAACGCGTTACAGAGACACGGACCAACCAGCCAACCAAGACGGATCTGAAGATGACGTTTCCTCTTTATGAACGTCTAATAAATAACACGCATTTATGTTTATTTCGTTATAAAACCTCACAATTGACTTGAAGTGTAATTTTATAATCAACTGTGCGATTTTTTCACAATTGTATTTCAAATCAACTTATTAACCTGCAATTTATACTAGGAATTTAAAAACGAAGAAAGAATCACGGATTGAAATTATTTATAATGTGTTCTTTCTTTGTTTTTAAATTCCTAATGATCATTCGTCTCAAGAAAAGTAACTTCCCTGATCTTATAAAAAGTAATACTACATTGGGTTTCCAGAATTCTCTATCTATTACGAAAAAATTCGCGAAGACATCTTTTTTTAATTATTACCAAATGAAATAACTCTCCAATAACACCCATTGTTTGCTAACAATCGTGACATTATTCGAGTGTGATGCTCGCGATCAGTGCCATTAACAGTTAGTAAGACTGCCAGTTTACCGATCAATTTCTCTATGTTTTCCAGTTAGAAATTCTCATTGGCAACTGCGCAGATTAGCACATAATTTCCGTTTGTAATTTCGCAGATTATCACCAAAAGACTCGAGCAGCGAAGTAACGTTCGCGTGAGGGCATTTGACCGCAGCATTTTATATGGCGGCCGAGGCTGCCCTGTGGCTGCGCAAAGCTGCGCCTCCCACACAAAACATTTGCGTCAGGAGCAGCTGCTGTGGTCAAGTGGACATTGCCGCTCAGCTGCGGCGCAGGGCCGGCGCTGCCAAAAATGAGGAGGCTACGCTGATTGACGGCGGCCGCTTCGTGATGGCGACAATTTTTAACACTTATATTTTTGAGACTGAAGTTCAATTATTCAACTCAAATTAAAAAACAATCGTAGTAAGCAATGTTGAAAATAGCAAACATTCACTGGATCGTACTTTCCTTTAGTTTGATTAAGTATTTATGGAAATTGAGTTTGTGACTACTGGTCGATCAGCAGCATTATGAAAATTCCCTCCGTGTATCACCGGTGGCTCACGTCGCAGTCAAAGTGATTACTGAATTCGAAGTCCTTTATGTATCAGACATAATTCTCAGGCATTTCGCCGCATTCATCCGGTTGGTGGCAACTACGGTGTTCAAACTTTCACCTTCCTTGCAGCGCGGAGGGAATCTCGAATTTATGCCCCTTGGAAAGTTAGACGGTTTCGTGCAAGCCCCTACAGACAGATTTTTTGTGGGTGTTCTCTGGCTGAAAGTTGTGCCTCCGCATTGCGGGGTAAAATGATTGCGTTCTGAGAATTCTATTTCACTGTCACATATAGCGAGGCGGAAAGTGCAATACTAGGTAATATTCCAATATTTCTTCAATATTTCTTCGAATTTTTCTGTTGCAATAATAGTTTATTGAGGGATTTTTAAAAACGTACATACATAGATTTTAGCACTGGGGCTGCGGTGAGTTCAACTAAAGTTCAGTTTTCAAGTCAAGTTTTAGTAAATTATTTTAGTGATCAATTTTGTAAATATCGAACAAAAACAGATCATGCTCTCATTAATTAAGTTTTTATTAATCATTCATGAAAGTTGAGTTTGTGATTACTGATCGATCAGCAGCATTATGAAAATGCCCTAAGTGACCACCGCGTCACTAAGACAGTCAAAAGGGAAAATCCCCTTAGAGGTTGCGTCACAGTCAAAAGTGTTGAAACCATCTAATTTCTCTGGCTTCGAATTTTTTTCGAATTTTATTTTGAGTCCGATAATCATCCCAGTCTTGTTTCTTGCGCAAAGTGTGGATAAACACATCGTGTAACGAGTCCCAGTTCCCTCAATTCCACACTAAAAGTGGCCTCCTCGTTCTCTCTTAGGAAGACCTTTTTTCCGGTTAGAGAGGCTGAGACTAACTCACATGTATAATCTAACTTAGCTGAACGCACATCTGTTGCATCACAGAACGAACGCACTGGTCGTGTCATTTTTAAAAGCGACACTACCCCTAGCCTGCATTGACAATTTCTGATGCTACAAAAATGCTTCACATAATTTGACTCCGTGAATCTTGCCACATTGTCGTTCTCTTGAACAATTACCAATTTTCCAATTTTTTAATCACTGTGACCTGTTCATAAACATAATATTTCAGGCACGAAATAAATTCGGACGAGTCTGCTCTTAGTCAGAGGCTGCGATTACTGCCGAACGTGAGCAACAATTTTAAAGTGAATGTTGCTATAATTAGGCAGGAAATGTTTTATCACATAAAATGAATGCTGCGATCATTAGCCAGAGAACATTTTATCATCACTGGGCTACCTTACAATACATGATTTGCCGGAGCATATTAAGTTTCTCTAATTAGTTTGTTAGGGCATGGTTGTATGAGATGAAGTTTTAGAACTGCGTCGCGCTCATTGGTGCACTGCAGGACGCAATTACGTCGTATCACATCAAGCCTCAAACAAAACTGTTATTGCGACTCAGAGTCGCTTTGTTAATTACTTATCAGGAGAATTTTCATGCATGTAGTTTTGTCGTAAATGAACTGTTCTAATGACACACTGTGCAGTGCGCTGAAGTGATTCGAAAGTTAGTTGTAAGCTACGTTGTGCATAGCGGAATTTGTACCTCTGGTTCATCTCATCGTGTTATATTGATACCCCTCAGGGGGATACAACTATTGTATATATGGGAATTAGCACTCCTCGTCCTCTCTTGGGAACACCTTTTTCGGTTAGAGAGGCTGAGACTAACTTACATGTATAATCTAACTTAGCTGAACGCCTCTGTTTATGACTATATGAGGGCCCGAGCTAAATGTCAGCTAGGCTTCCTTTTTGTTGATATTGAAAAGGTTTTGTTCTGTTACGGACCTTTTTTTTCGGTTCACTGCTGTCCTGTTTTTCACCACCTACTACTTTCTTCTTCAACTTTTTCTTGTTTCATGAACTTCTTTCTTAGCTTACTGTTTCTGTGCATGTTGTGCATAGATTCTACGTTCCCTCAACTCCATACTAAATGGTGCCTTCCTCCTTCCTCTCTTGGAACATCTGTAGGGAGGCTAAAATTTTTATATATAATAATAATGTTATATTGATATATATAGTGAGGAAATTTAGCCTACCCGACGATCCAGATATATCAATAATCACCACCCTGGCTCTCACTATGAAGGTAAGAAAAACGGAAACTTTACGGGCAACTTTGAGGCTACTCTTGTGATTTTTTACTATGCATAACCTATGCTTCGGAAAATAATCCATGGACCAAATATTTCTCGTTACAGTGAAATTTGATCAAATAAATTCCGGCGTTACTTAATCCAGTATTGTCCCTTATTTTCAGGTGAGCATTCGTGAGGTGCGGTGTGCTGGCATGGGTGAGTTAAACTTGTTTTCCTTTGTTCCCGGAATGTGGTAACGAGCTCGCTTCTTTACTTATAATTAGAGGACCTTGTTTGAGTTAGTAAACGCATTGTTTGACATATAGCAACTTGTTTGATTCTTTATTGAGTGCATTTTTAATTGTATCCACTGCTTGTGCTAATTTTTCACGAGAACCTGCAGTGAATACGTTCATAAAGAAGAATGATTTCAATCATGTCAAAATAATTCTTGGGTCGCAGATGGGAGAACGTATTCATCGCGCACTTATATTTGGTTCATTCATCTCTTTTCGGCATTTTCTTTCGTGTGTAAATATTTTCATTTTTATTTCATCATGTATCAGTTCGTTTACTTGAGACAACTTCAATACGGAATAAAGAATATTACCAACTGGAAAAATGCATTCTTTTTAAAAGTAAATACCGTCAAAATGCAATAATTAGATGAATTTTCGGGCGAAAATTATCCATATGCTTCTATGCTTTGTTTGAACTTTATACATGACGCTTTATTTTGTTGAATATAACCTGTTTTTTTTTTTTACTTTTATATACTCAGTATGAACTCATGGTTGGTTTGCATCTGAATCTGTCATTGTCATGAACGCAAAATTTTGCAAATTGGCGGTCTGTACTCGTTCACTGTTAGTTTTTTCAGTTTTCTTCAGCGACTTAGAATTTATGCTCTGCATGGTAATGGAAAAACTTCTTTGGAAACCAATTTCTTGCGGAGTGCGTTGAGGACTTGTTTCTCTGTTTATGATTCATGATGCAAGTAGGCTTCCTGAGCTCCTCTCAGGAGTTGATACATTCATGGTGTCTATCTTGTCAGGTGATGGTCGTTCCGCTGCGGTAGGCTTTCCATTTCAGAATCAACAACACTTTCCAAAGACAAAGAGACAATGTAGCTGATTCGTAAACATTATTTCTGGGGATAAGATGTTACGCATAAAATTGTGCAGTGTATATTTATTTTATTCAGTAGTCTTTAACGTTCAGGTCCCCCATTTTTTTAAATCCCCAAATGCGCAGAGAAAAAGCTCCAAAAGTTCCAACGACATCGCAAGTTATCTTGAAAGCTTGTGTCCTGCTAACTTTTAAATCCAATATCCTGCTCAAGCACTTCCTATGAATTGTTGCTTTTTGCACGGGCTTTGGGAAATTCATTTCTTTAGTTAGTTCGTGCAGCGAGCCGGGCTGCAACATCTGTTTTGTGAGCTACTTCTTTATGTGCTTCTTTTTGTAAAGGAAATTGAAAGCGCTGGAACAGCGATCATGTAGATTATAAGCCATGCTATGAGTCAGCATTCAATTTGTCGAGTAACGGTAAAATGAACTCTGCTCTATTTGCTTCATTTTGTAAAATTAAATTCATAGTTCTAAAGCGGACATCACAGAGCAACCGTTTTGCTAACGCACTTTAGGCGAAAAAATTGAATGTATCTCAAATCAACCTTGCCGAAAACCTCAACGTTATTCTTCTACCCATTTGAAATGATTTCAATAGGGTTGATTGAATTTACTTCTATGATTCTTTTACCAATTATTACATACAGGGAAAAATTAGCTCTGAACCGGATGATATGAGTTGTTGCAAAAATTTTTTATGTAGTGAACATAAATCTTGCTGCTTCATATTTATGTGGGTGCCCTGCTTACGTGACCTCAGGAGCTCTGCGAGATTGATTGCATGAAGTAGTGAAGAGGAGAATTGTTAGGAAACTTGATATTAATTGGATTTCTGAAAAACCTAAACCACAAAGTAAGGGAAATTTTATTCACTTTCCAACGCGCAGGCTACGTTTTCGAAAAATTGTATATACTCATCAGAATACGAAATACGTGTGTCACTGAAAACTTATAGTGCATCTTCTCAATTCTCTTGTTAAAAATTCCCATGAACAGCGACCGAAGATTTGTTCCTTGTCAGTCAAATGAACAGAAATTCACAAAAAAATCCAATGACTAAAGCCTGGCGAAATTGAAAAGCGTGACGTGACTTGGCGCGCATGATTTACCTTATTTCAAAGCGATGACTGCGGGCTTTATATCTTGCATACATCTCCTCAACAAGGTTAAACTACAAGAGCTACTAAGAAGATCTTGGCTACTCTCGGTTATCTGGATAAGGCAGTGCGATTGTGTCGCAGAGTTCTTTATGACAGCATGAGCGCGCATCGTAGGAGACCGGACACATCTTTTAGAGCATTTTATTTGCTCGACGCGCTGTCCAATACGACAACGTTAGGATTTGCAAGGTTTCTTGAATGCATCCAGAAAAATTCAGATTCAAAGGATGAGAAAAATTGGAATGACTCAAAGAAAAAGAGGCATCATTCTCTAATATGCAGCATCGATTTGGTCTCCGGATTGAAATCACATGGAAAATTGAGTGGAGCTACAGAAGGAATAACTTCGGGTTTTTGAATTTCTTTTCTCTTTGCTAAAAGATCGTGATCTGAAAGGCTCCATACTATGGACAGAGATTACTGTGAATGTTTGAAATCCTATCAGAATATACGTCAATGATAATCAAAGCTGGCATTTAAGCTAAAGGTGGGGAATAAATTATTTTTGTTATTGTTTTTTTCATACGTGTACGCTAAACACTATGTTATGATAAACATTTACATCGTACAGTACTTTCGCTCGTTGCCTAATTCAGCACGAATTCATCGAGTGAGGAGTGAACTTGAGCCTTTTATTTCTTAATTCGATATTAATGTGTCAGGTATTATTGTATCTACAAAATATGTGATGCCCAGAAGTCGAGCACTACTCGTAAAGATCAACATCATATCAGGACTGAGTCTACGGTAATGACCAACGCCTTTAAACAGCGTCATAAACAATGTAATCATTTTTGGTCACTCTATGTTATCACAATTTCATTTCTGCGCTTCGGTTTTTCTATACTTTTTGTAGTTTATTTTTTTCTGAGCTTCGTTTCACGCCTTAGTTACTATTTGAATTTATATTTTGTTGCGATTTTATACATGATTATTCGATTTCTGTTGTCTTTTTTGAATATATGTCACGGCACCTTAAGCGCCCTATTTACTGGTGTAAAGAGAGCGTTCGGCGACGAAGAGAGGATTTAAACCTTCTTCAAAGAAAGAGAAAGAAATGCAAAAATCAGATAGGAAAGGTACACAAAAGGAGAGAAATAAAAGTTGGAGGAATACGAAATAGAGGTCGCTTTTCTTACTCAGCATTTGCTTCTTGATCAACATGGAGGTAATAACAACTAACTGGAAGATCTGTTTTTTTTATTCAAAGGTAACACGAGAGTAATAAAAACATTGTGAATGAGCTTGCATCCTAGCGCAGCAACATAATGAAGACATGATCTCCACAGTATTAAACACAAGGTTGGCAACAGCAGGACATGGAGTTTGGAAATACAATTTTTAGATCATCACATTATAAGTTAATACTTGCTATATAAGTGAGAAAAATACTGGCTGACTTCTAAAAATTTCTGCTCAATGCTTGAAAAATTTCATATTGAAACGAAACCTTAAATTTTACTCTAAACTTGACCTTTAACGTATTTCTTCGCTCACTTCTAACTTGCTCCATCGTTACTTTTGTATTCCGCCACATTCAGTTGGGCAGCACCCTACCATCCGTCTGCCTCCCCTGTGTTGTGGTGAACTGATGCTCGGGTACCTGCTGCGGTGTGGCATGCAGGTGTTGCGATTGCTATGGTGCATAGGTCCTCGGGTACTGGGTACACTACTTCCCTGGTGCTCTGCTGCGCCTTGTGCTCTGGAACGTCAATTCTGTGGTACATTGGTGCCTTATCAGCCTTTTGTCTTAGCAGTGTATGCCCCCTCCATTTAGAATTGAATTTACGTCAATACTACTTATGTTTCAAGATCCAATTATACCCACACAGTGTGTTTGGGTGAGCTTTCCTCATCACATTCCATGCTCCACTCATGAGGTGTAACACAACCCTTCTTCTCCTTAAAGTGACGCCGTTATTTTTGGCGCTTGCATGCCGTGTTTCGTTACACATTTTCAGTTTTCTCCGTACGATATACATATTTTTTAAATTTTCACGATGTGTTTTCATTTCTTTTCTATTTTATGTATCGATTCTTCATATTCAAGAGCGCTCTCCCTGGCTTACAGTCATCACTCTCATTCTGAGCTTTTATCGTTCTCCATCGTTAACCTCGTACATTCATCTTTATCATTTGGTAATCCTTTCCTTTTCGACAACATACATCCTCCTTTCTGTATCCATTTTTCCGCTGTTTCCATTCGTGCCTTAACATTCTTGTGCGCCCAAGCTGTCTTCGGCATGCTCGTCTGTCTCGCTCCCCTCGTAACTCTCATTGCCTGTACATCCTCGCATTAGCTTCCGACAGAGTAAGGGGATCGATCTGTCACGCGCAGTTCCGGCCGAGGTGCCGCTTGCAGGCAGGTTGCAAGTTGCGAAAACTTCTTTAGGTATGAGCCTCATTGCGAATGCGTAGAGAAATCGCATTACTGATTGATTACATTACATTTCGCATTAAATCGTCGCAAATCTCATTACATCATCGATTTTCTCTGCAACTCGAAAATGAAGTAGTTTACTTCTCAAGACTTGGAAATCGGGTTTCTGGTCACCCCTTTGAACTCAAGACATAATCAATTTTTTTTGTAACTCGACAATTAAGTGGTTTACTTTTCAAAAAATTGGACACCGTGTTTCTGGGCACCCCTTTGAACTCAGAACATGGTGGACTTTTTTCCAACTCGACAGCGAAGTAGTTAACTTTTTAAAATTTGCGCTGGACAGAGCTGGCGGTAAGCCAAATGTCATCCTAATGGAGTGTGGTCCACCGCCCTCGTCTGTCTGTTTGTCTTCTTTGTTTGGGGAACTGCGCAGCGGTGACGGGAATGTTATTGGAGGGCTGCTTGCCAGGGTGCCTGTGAGAGAGCATTTTTGGATGCGTTCGAAAAGAGAGATGGAATTTATGGAATGAGTCCTCCAGAGATTAATCAAGGTTTCGCTCATTCCGAAGAATGAAGCTAATAAATAAATTGTTCAAATTGTTTATTCCGTGAGTTATGTTTTCTTGCAAGTAGATATCTGTACGTGGAAAATATTTTTTTTTAACTTCAGGTAAGATTAAATCGTCGAAAAAACTACTAGTTGTGTTATAGGATGACTGACGAGCAGTCTTTTTTTGTTTATTTTGATTCGGGTAATTGTTAGAACAAATAAGAAACAAGTTTTCAAATTTTTACTGAAACAAGTTAATCTTTTCCCTTTAGAATTCATTAAACAAACTCTAATCCTATATGCGGAGAAAAGTGCATCTATTTTCAAATAGTAATAGATAATAATTCATAGAACTCATTTATCAAAGATTTTGACTGATTTACAGGCGCGAGAATAATAATAATTATGGAGTTAATTATTCTAGTTTGAATGCAGCGCTTCCAATCGCTTGGAAAACCGCACCTAAACAATTTAATATTATCTTTACACAATGGTAGGTTATGTAATATGAATATCCTTTTGTCGTGTCTCAAACTTGCCTTAGCTCGATACAACTTTAAGTTTTCTTCAAAAGTGTGGACTGATGTTCCCGTTTTTTGATTCTCTTGAAGAAATGTAATGTTATTACATTTTTTTGTCACTAAAACTTTTTTGCTTGAGTTTTTTCCAATTTCTTACGAGGGGTGTAGATACCGTCTTTCTGGTGCGTCAATGTTAAAGTGTACTTATGCTCGGGTACCTGGTGCGCTGTGGCATGCTGGTGCCGAGTACTAGTGCTGTGATGCTTATGGCGTACTGGTCCTCTGGTACTGGGTACACTAGTGCTCTGGTGCTCTGTTGCACCTTGTGCTCTGGTATGTTGATTCTGTGATAGATTGGGAATAGTTGTATTCAAAATACAACGATTTTATGAATGGGAATTAGCGTTCCCTAGAGTGAGATATGAGGGTCTGAGCGTAAGGATAGGTAGGCCTTACTTTTGTTGAAATTGAATGGATTTTTGTGTTGTTACCCCTCAGGGGGATACAACTATTGTATCTATGGGAATTAGCGCTCCCAGGGGGACTATGTGAGGGCCCGAGCTAAGGGTTAGGTAGGTTTCCTTTTTGTTGAAATAACATAGGTTTTTGTTCTGTTGCGGACCATCTTTTTTCGGTTCACTTCTGTCCTGTTTTTTCAACACCTACTACTTTCTCCTTCAACTTTGATCTTGTTTCATAAACTTCTTTCTCATCTTACTGTTTCTATGCCCTTTCTGCATAGATTCCACGTTCCCTAAACTCCATACTAAATGGTGCCTTCCTCCTTCCTCTCTTTGGATCGCCTTTGTAGCGGATAGGGAGGCTTAAACTAACTAATAATCTAATCTAATCTTTTGTGTTGTTACTGACCGTCTTTTTTTCGGTTCACTTCACTTCTGTTTTTCAGCATTTACTACACTTTCTTCTATGAAGTTTACCGTCTTCTATAAACTTAATTCCTAACTTGCTATTGCTACGCCCCGAGGATCTTGTGTAGAAATGCCTCTCGCGAAAAAATTCCCCGTTTCTCTGACTCGATACTAAATGATGATTTTTCTTTTTTTGGTACACTTTCGTTGTGGTTAGGGGAGCGTGAATTAACTAATTTAATCGAAGATATTTATTGAAAGTTCTTATAAATTATAAACCCTGTGGTTTTCTGTTGACCTGCTGAGCAATGGACCAACTTAAATCTTGATGCTAAGCCCCTGTAGTTGTGTATAACTCCTATTTTTTAGAAGGCTATTCCTTTATTATCCAGCGGAGCCTAAAATTTTTTTATTCGTTCTAACAATCTGCCATGAAAGTGATATTTGCGACTGAGAAAACAAAATGACTAATCCGTAATTAAATTTTCTACAAATTTTTTCATTTAGTTTAATGAAAAGATACTGAGGTAAGTCATACGTTAATCAAAATATTTTTTAATTGAAAAATTGAAGTTTGAACTCAACATGAAAAGAAAATAAGATATCAAAATATTTACGGATTGTCTCATACTAGGAGAGCGTGTTGAGTTTAAGAAAACCCAATAGAAAGCTTGAATTTGAACATAATTTTATGAATGTAAGCGCAAAAGTAAACCCAAGGCGCATTTTGATTTCTTTGTAATGAAACAAAGCTAACTGTCGAATAGAAAAACAATTTAGGTTCACCATGAGATCGAAGTAAATTATTTATACTAATCCGATCTTTGATCGTAATTTTGTCGAAAAGATCCCGTGTTAGCACGTTTCCTACGAACGGACCCACCGGTGGCCACTCGAAGGATTTTCATAATGCTGCTGACCGACCTGCAGTCACTACATCAATTTTTATAAATACTGATCTGAATTAAAAAAATGATCGACATTCTGTTTCTGAACTCATGTTAAAGAGAATTTTCTTACGAATCTAACGATATGCTTCACGTCTTTGTAAATGTGTTCTTTCGTTTGCTCCTGGCCACGAAAGGCCAGCCAAGCAGGGGGACAGCTTTACCCTAAAATCCAAAAAATTATCAATTTTCTGTCTGTTGGCTCATGTTATAGAGAATTTTTTTCGAATCCAACGAGATGCTTCACTGCGCATTTTGAGAAATGCCAGTCACGTACTTCATTACAGTGCCAGGTGACGAGTTTGTCAGGCTCTCCTGAAAACTTGAACTTGTTGACGTTTGAAATACTACTTCTCTCACATTTTTGGAAGTTATTAAATAAAAAACATATCAATCAATTGAGCTTGAAAAAAATTAAAAAGTGTTGCATGTTTTTTTAAATAAAAATTGAGTTTAAAAGTTATCCCAGATGTAAGACACCAACTAAGAATGCTCATGTTAGAAAAAATTGAGAATTTATCGAATCAAAATATTGAGATTCTACTGCCATGGTTCTCTAAATAATATGTTCAGCTATTCAGAAACATGTTGCCGGTTCTGTAACTCAAAGATGTAGGAGATATATCATTTTCCCTATCAGTAATTTTTTTCACTTCTCCAAAAAAATCAATTTTTTGAAAAGATGCAAAAACACTCGAAATATGAAAGAAGAATTGCGTTATTTCACACTTACGGGAAAAATTCCAGAAAATCTGTTGCAAAATGACGGACTTGAGTTTTTGCCCAGACGGTCCCCTTAGGTAGTCCAGCCCAGCCTCTCCCCTTAATGACAAAGCAGGTTCGAGCGTTCAGCAGGCGAGAGTTAGCCACACAGCTTACGTTCGTTATGCGTTGGTACAAAAGAAAACATTTTAACACACTGAGTAGACAATTTCTCAGTTTGGTTGAGCAGCAGACCACTCAGTGCTCCGAGTTGGTTAGGCTCTCCTGAAAACCTGAACTGGTTGACGTTTGAATTGTATCCCCTCCCATAGTTTTAAAGGTACAGGAATGGCAAGCATATCATTCAATAGGGCTTAAAAAGAGCTAGAGAAAACTGGAAACGATGTTTTAAATTTCATTTAGGACAAAAATTATGCGAGACATTAGAAAAAAAAGAAAGTCATTTTTTTGGAAAATATTCCTAAAATAATTCATTACGGTATTTCTCTAGATAATACATTTAGCTATGTAGAAAACATAATGCGGGTTCTATAACTTTAAAATTGTAGAGAGAGGTTTTCCGTAGTACACATTTTTCCACATTTTCCGAAAAAAATCATTTTATTCTGAAAAGTCACAAAAACACTCGGGCAAAAATAATAATATTTGCATCATTTTACACCTTTAGTGAAAATTTCAGAAAAATTTGTAGAAAAATGACTGGCTTTTTTTGGGTGGACGATCCCCTTTAAGAAAGCAAAATGAATGCTCGATCCAGTTTATGTTTGCCATTTTCAAAATTGCTCACAGCAATTGAATTAAAATTGGAATCGAATATTGATCTTCAGTTTAACCCATCGCAGAACACTTATTTAGCTCTAATCTAGTGGCAGTCATTTCTCACTATGTATCTATTTGATTTCTTTTATTCAGTAGCAGTTCCTTCACTGTGCATTAAAGACACATTGAACTAATTTTTTTAGTTGCTGCCTCAAAGGAGAATTAAATCATTGCTTTCAAATTGAACTAGCCTTCCGGTATTATTGGCATTTTGGAGACCTCATCATGCATTGAAACGTTAAACAGATTCACCATCGCTGACTGCATCATTTATAATCGTATTGGAAAATCACTGGTTTAAATTAAATTTTTTCGTGAAATGTAAATCCAGTATTGTAAGAATTTCCACAACAGACTGCGTGTGACACCTCACGTGAACGTATAGTAACTTCAGTAGGTTCACATTTCTTTTGCCGATGGAAAGGTTAAAGATTTTTACTCGAGATATTTTTTTGACATGCTTCAAAAATGCAATAAATGGAACAAGGCATGAACTACAAGGTGCAAATAGACTAAACGAAGCATAGCACTTTCAAATTTCTTGAGGAGTGAACAGAGCACCAAAAAGTAGCGCAAAGAGAGGCATGGATCTCAATCCGCCAAATAGCCGTAGAGTCCTGGTCAAATTTTGCCCACGAATAAAAAAAAGTGATGAGACACACTTCTTAGCTGTTTGAAAATCTAGAGCTACATTCAAATCTGACCTTAGTATTAATTCGAGTTTGGCTCTCTTTACTAATGTATTAGGTCTTGAAGAGCGGAATGTACTATATTATTACTGAGAAAAATAATGAAATCGTACATTTCCCTTAAAACGACTAAATGGTTACGAGTAAGCTAAGATAATTAGTGTTTTTGGTGCTCGTAGATAGTGGTTGAGTTTTGCTCATAATACTTTTATGGTCTACTGGTAACGCTGATCATCTCCCTTGATAATGTATTGAGGTTGCAAGTGATACAATGAGTGTGAGAGTGCTTTCAGTACTAGAAGTTCAGTGCATATCAATACTAGTGCAAAGTGAGATTCCCAGAATCGAAATTTTATTTTAAACTTTTGTATTGTATTAATTGCTCTTCCTCGAAATTCTGGCCTTGAAATATTGGCCCTTTTTTTAATAATTAAACTATATTTCAAACCACTGTGTTATCGTTTTGAATTGATTGCAAAAATATAGAAAAACAAACGCGTTGGATAATAGTTTCGTCTGTTACACCTCACATCAAAGTCCCTTAAAAGGCTTGATTCTTCCCATTCAAAATTTTATTAAAAACACATGCATTCTTCAATTTTCGGGGCTTATGTTACGAGCGCGGGAAATACATCGCTCTCATGTTTTGTAGATGTTTGGGTCAGCAGTGACGAGACCAGGCTGCTCGTTTAAAGAAGACAACCGCATGATCACTTTGCTCAGGGCTGCTAGATTGACTGGAATTATAAAAGATGGCCTTCATCAATCAAATTAAGATCACTTTCATGAATTTCCCGCCAGCGAAATGGCGAGTCTGGTAATATTGCAAAATATGATCAAATTCAAAAATTTCCCGCCGGCAAAAAGGCCTGATAACATTGCCAGTCTGGTATCATCGCTCTCCTGTCGCGGCAGCTAATGGTGAGAAGCAGACCACGTGGGGCTCTAGTTCTCCAGTTCCCCTAACGCAACTATATTGCACATCCCTAGCTCCCTGTTCTGGCGTTCTTTTTTGCCCTCTTGACCTGGATTTTAGCAGAGATGAGATTATGGATCAAATTGTGTTATTTCAGTCACTCGATTTTCGTATTGTTGATTTTGCTATCGAGGAAAATGTGATTGCAAGAAAACTTTGAATTCGGTTCCATTTCAGTTCTGTTAAATGTAACACTATGAAGGATTTTTTTAATGCAAATTAATTATATTCAGTTGAGACATTAGAGATTACTTACTGCTGTAAAATTTTCATTCCCACCTCATGTTAGTTTAGCAGTGAATTTGATTGTTCAATTTATCCCATTCGTAGAGTTTAAATTAATGTACCATACCGTGTGATTTATACAAGTTTTCAGCAATGTATGAGGAAATGAAAGTGAAATTATTGAAATTTACACGTGGCAAGAGACGTAACAAGAACAGATTAGCTCATGTTGTCGTGTATTTGAGGGATTTTACAAAAAAATAGATTTCTATGATTCGGATTAGGTGCTGCTGTACGTATTCCTACTAAGTGATTTAGGGTGTAATGTAATTGGGATGAGGATTCTTTTCATTACAAAGATGTTTTCACAGAGGAAAGAGAGAAGACCATATCAAATGAACTAAGGAAAACTGGGGAACCTATGTTCAATGAGTGTTCTCACACAGGACACCCTTCGCATAAAAACAGCTAGTTAAGAAGGAAGAAGAAAAAACGAAGACACAACGAAGAAGGTTTGAAACTGAAAGAAGCAATGAGGTTACGAAGGATACAAGTCTCGGAGGCGTCTTTATAGCTGAGGTAACCTAACAGTGTCTCCCCTAGGATCGCCAGTGTCCACAGCATACGAGAGACAAATGTCGCTAACTTGAGCCTATTGCCTATCTTCTGCCCGCAATGGGAAGTGATGCGTTGGATAAATTGTCTTGCCTGTTCGCAGTCTCTTTTTCTGTGACGCATTCAGCAGCGAAACTGTATTTTGTTGGAGCTTAACTACACAAATAGATAAAAATACTTGGCTCAAATAATCCTGTGAGTAGAAATTAATTCAGGGTGCGAGGTTGCAGAAATTAGGGTCTTACATTAAATCGATTATAAGCATTGTGTATCATAATGTGCTGGCCCAGTAATGTGAAAACAATCATGATTCAATTTTAGAGGTTAATTCTTGAGCAATTATGCCCAAAACATGTAACGAAACTGCTAAATTTTTCGAGAAGAGGGTTGGTTTTATTTGCTTTTCGTCATCCTCAGAATTGTGCCTGAAAATCCGAAAGTTTTTACCGTCCGGACCCAGTTTTGACACACCTAGCCCGCACTGCTTGCCGGCCGGACCCAGTTTTGTCAGTACTGTTTGCGCTGCTCGGGTGAAGTGGGATGTAACTCGAGGACTGCCGAGTCATCAGGGCTTTGGAGGCACGACTGAGTTATGGAACGCAGCCGTCGTCACGGATCGATTTGATTCACCTGGGAACAATTAATCTTGACACGCTCGTATTGTTTTCAAACTGTTTATCGCCGCGAAAATAACTGGTTTTGGTGTGGGAGAAGAGAACTTGTCTTTGTCATTTTTAGGTTATTTTGTTGTTGACTCACGAAATGTTGATCAACGGTCAATAATTTATAATCTCTTTGTTTAAATATATTCAAGTTTTGCGGCATTTTGGGTTTCTGCAAGACAAGGGTTCATGCGTTAGCACATAGGCGTAAATTTATTTAGTTGATTAAAACCTTTTATGATAGAAAATCGACAATAAATTCATCATTTACTTTGTTTTTGAAGATTATTTAACCGTTCTCAAGGAAACTGACAGACTGTTAAATTATGGGAGATTGGTATTCCCAAATCATGCTGTACTCTATTATTTCTCTAAATAATAAACACAAGAATACACGACCAACGAGCTGTAGCTTAGATGATTTTGGACACGGCCTCCGTTTTTTTTTCTTCTGCTGGTGAACTTGCAGAAACGATGTATTTATCATCGTGCCATCCTGTGTTTTCCCATCGCCTGACGATACAAATCCTCGCCAGGGGACTTTGGACACAGATTTCCCCTCTGGAATGCTGATCCGACTCAAAACGAATGACTGTACTTCCGTTTTATGGATACGGGTTCTGTAGCCCATACGTTCTTGAGTGATGTGTCCAAATGGGCGCTACTGTAGCGTGAGGTCTACCGCCCTATATCGCCTACCCAGGTGCAGTTTGAGATGTACAAATTAAGTACTTATCACTAAATTAAATGTATGGAAGTAAGTAATATCCACTAGTAACCTAATCTAACCTAACCTCAAGCTATGGTACTAGCTAGAGGTAGATCTCACGCCGCCGTGTGGTAGACCTCACGCTATAGCAGCTTCATTAAGTGTTCATCGCTAAATTAAATGTATGAAAATAAGTAATATCCATTAGATCCGTAACCTAACATCACGCTGTGGTACTAGGTAGAGGTAGATTTCATGCTATAGTGTGGTATAGTTCACTCTATAGCAGCACCTCAAAATGTTCTTGATCTGATGGGAACTGCGCTGAGGTAATAATATCGAATGAAGTTTGTTTTTTGTATAAACCCCTCAGGGGGATACAACTGTTGTATCTATGGGAATTAGCGCTCCCAGGGGGACTATGTGAGGGCCCGAGCTAAGGGTTAGGTAGGCTTCCTTTTTGTTGAAATAAAATAAGTTTTTGTTCTGTTACGGACCATCTTTTTTCGGTTCACTGCTGTCCTGTTTTTTCAACACCTACTACTTTCTTCTTCAACTTTGATCATGTTTCATAAACTTCTTTCTCATCTTACTGTTTCTATGCCCTTTGTGCATAGATTCCACGTTCCCTAAACTCCATGCTAAATGGTGCCTTCCTCCTTCCTCTCTTTGGATCGCCTTTGTAGCAGATAGGGAGGCTTAAACTAACTAATAATCTAATCTAATTTTTTTTGTATAAACCATACATGGACTTGAGTTTTATCCAAGTTTAGTTTTGATGTAATTTGAAAATTCCGAACTCTGATTTGAAATAAAGAGAGCAGGTAGTTCACAGCGAACATATATTTATCAAAATGTTTACAAATGAACTCATGACGCCCAGAAAATCTACTAAACAAAAAATTGTATGAGTTAAAAGTATCTAGCTAAAACTATTAAATCTTTGGTATTTAATGGCTTGACTTTTACTGGCCATGACAGCATGGAAACGATTACTTTCGCTGAAAAGCAAATTTTGACATTCCGTTTGATGCATCTTGTTCTTGGCATGTTCCCCGTGCATTGGGCCGTAAGTGTACCGACCGGTAAATTGTTCATTCACTTACCGGAATAAATAAATGACGTTTCATCTGCATTGCGACCTCTACAGAATAACTGTTATCATACCAGGTGAAATGTCGCGTGCAATTGTATTTTTCGTATTTCTTTGGAGGGATAAAAATGTATTCCGGCAGTGGGGTCAATTTCTTTATTCTGTTACTTATAACCTAACCAAACCAACCGTTTAAATCGCGGAAAAGCAGTGAACGTGTTAAATCAGCGAGGTTTGGTAGACTTCTTTTGTGCCCTGCAATGTCTTGAAAATATTCGGGTGCAAATTTTCAATGGGAGTGAGGTTAGATGATTGGCTAGGCCCCAAAAGGGAGTAATTTTTCTATTTACAAACCATTCTTTTGTTAATAACGCCGAATGTTTGGGATCATTGACTTGCTGCCGGTCCATTTGCGCCATCTTTAGAATTTTCTTACACTTGAGTTTAGCTTTTGCTCGTCATAGCCGTGTGGCTTAAAGGACCTGCTCTTCCGTGAAGGCATCGAGGGTTCGAATCTCGGCTCTGGGTGGCGATTTTCTTCGTTGGGTATAGGGGAAAAATTTAAAGCACAATACCCCACTCTACCCAGGTGTCTGAAATGGGTACCGATCTTGACCGGAGG
>JACJUY010009367.1:0-33477 GCA_014220935.1 Platorchestia sp. MABIK | reverse complement strand
AAAAGCTGAGCAGGCGAGTGGATGAAAGAGTGCTTGGATGGTTTGGGCATGTTGAAAGAATGGATGTTGAGCGGCTGGTGAAAAAGATTAATATGTCGGAAGTGAGTGGTATTAGAGTGCGAGGTAGACCACGGATGTGTTGGATGGATGGGGAGAAGCGTGCTTTGTATGAAAGGGGTCTGACTGTGGATGTGGCGAGAGGGATGACTGCGGACAGAAGTGAGTGGGGGCAGTGGATAAGAAGGTAATTTTTTTTTTGACGCGGTACTGGGAGCTTGCCCGCGTGTGATGGGGTTGACCTGTCCTGTGCGGGTTAGGGGCTGCACTCTATGAAGCGGTCGGGGTAAACCAGCTATGGCTGTCGGGCCTGACTGTGGAAGGTGGTTGTGCTGGGCTGCTGCTGATCCTGGCAGTTCTGGTGCGGCCAGTGCTGCCTCTCTCGCATCCTAGTGACTAAGGGTGTTGTTTGTGGCCTGCTGTCGGCTACCCTCCCATAGGGAGGAGAGGCCTGGTTTATGTGTGTATGTATTCCTGCAGTGATACGTTCAATTCATTAGCTCCTTGGTGACCCACCGGGGGCCACTTAGGGAATTTACACAATGTTGGTGATCCACTGTTCGTTACAAAACAAATTTTCACGCGTACGTGACGGAAATCAAATGAAGACACGGTATAATTAATATTCTGCTTATTTTAATATTGAAAATTGAAATAGAGCCTACTTTGTGTTGGATGTTGAGTTTCAGTTATACTCACCGAAGTTATGCAGAAAAGTCTTGAAGACCAGAGACTAGGATCTGCGAATAGGGTTTACGGCTGCACGAATTCATCTAGTATTGAATGACTTGCTGCTAACTGTAAATGTAGTAAAAGTTTTATCTGTGTTCTGATACATTGTGTAGCTCTGAAATCCAAAATCTTTCCCATCGTGATGTTTTCTGTCTTCTAAAATCACCTGTCTTCAATGCTTCTACTTCTTAAAATGAAAAGAGAGACGAAAATCGGGAAACGTGAGGGCAATTCATTGAAATTTAAAAATTTGTCATTTAAAGTCAATTGTTTTTTGTTTTATGAGAATAAAATAAAATTGCGTTCCGAAAGACTTTAATAAACCATACAACTTAGACAGACGTGCGTGTGGAGTTCATAATTAATCCCACACTGAACTCAACCTTTCTATTTTAGATCCAGCAAATAGTAACGCGTGATGCCAAACGTACTTGAGTTCCCGATGTCAATATTTTCCACTTTTTTCAAACACAGCATAGTGACTATTATCATGCGTCATTGTAGTTTGACGTTGTAAACTTTGGAAAGCTTGTCTTCTCTCCCTGTTGTGATTTTTGAACAGATCAATTCATTTCAGTTTCACGTGCATGGACGAGGAATGATAAAAAGAAACTACAGACGCCCAGACGAAGTACAGAAGAACAAGAAATTCAATGAACATTTCTTATGATCAAATTCATGAAAATCGACTCTCGTTAGACAAATAATAAACCTCGTTGAACGTGTATTGATTTTCTGATCTCACGGATGTCAGGTGAATGTGCGTATGGTGACGATCAATGAAAGCTTTGAATGCGAGCACTGATTTCTTCACCTCCGCTAGAATTGCCTTTCATTATTGATTGTTGTCATTAATGGTGATGGTGCAGCTGTGGGCGTCAAATGAAAATTTTATGAAACGATGCCACAGAACGGGAAAGCTGTCTCTAATCTCGACCACAATGAATCCTAGAAAAGAAGTGTTCGAGGCTTCAATTGTGGACTAAAGCAATTTATGGACAATGTAAACAATGTTTACATTAATTAAATTCTAACATTGTTGTTGAACGTGGGTTTTACCATTAAAGATTTTTGATTGTGAACTGCAAAAATCTTTTTCCTTCAATCACGTCTTTCACATGTCTTGAAAACATCCAGGCGCTTCTTTCATTTTCTTTAAAAACGATCTTTATCCCACAGCTCTCTTACTGCATTTCCATGTCTATTTACTGCTTAAAAATATTAAAAGAGCAAGCTTGAATTTTTCTGTCAGTCCTAGGTGCAGGTCAAATGGTTTTCAGCTGAACGTCCGTTGTTTCATTCATACTCAATTTGAGGAAGACGTCCTTTTTTCCATGCTCTCTGTCTGAATCAGAATACTGCTCCACTTTCTCATTCAGTGTACATTAATGACTTTGAGCCGCGTTTTCTGCCAGCTTGAATATGTTCTACGTAATCTGCTGACACAATTTGTTGTGCCAATGTCTTTTTTTTCCTAAAAAAACAAGTAAAAGCTACTTACCATCGGGTCTCATGGTAGCGACGGGCATCTCAAGCGACTTGGATGCTGACGGCTTTTCCTGCTTGGTGCTTTGCGCATCCGGACAACTACAGGCGACAATCTACGGCTTGCCCTGTGTTTCTGGCTTCGCTAGATCAACTGACTTTTTGTCAATTATGACGAGAAATTTGGCCATCGATTTGAATTTGTAGTAAACCATCATTACGAGCTTGGCTTGAAGAACTGCAAGGTTTGCCTTGTTTTCTTCAGTTTGACATGTTTTTCTTCAGTTTTCCTTATTTTCCTTCGTAAAATATATTTTTTTCTGAAGCTCAAAGCTCCCATCATTAAGCTTTTGATCGTATTTGAATCTTTTTCCTTCAAAAATGGGGTTTTTCTAACTACTTATTGTGATTTTTTTTATCCAACTGTTTGAAGTTTCTAGTGGTAACCTTGTGGGGTGAGATTACGATAACATATCCGTGTGATTCTTGAGTGCCATGTTCTATTTGACTAGTATCTTATACTGTTTTTTGGAAAGTTTTGTTCCCATTTCAACAGAAATCGTTCAGATCTATACAATACACTTCGGTACGTATTAAGTAAACTTTGCACCATTGCTTGTGCGTGTGTTCATGTACGGTGTACGTGTGCGTGTGTGCGTAGAAATATCTCGTCATGAATATCTGCCCCTTATAATTAGCGGATGACATGCTTTGCTCTTCTGTAAGATATTCTAACCTAGTATAATTTGTTTGGTTCATTTGATTTTTTTATAAATTCGACGTTTCGAGAATGACTTGATTTTTAAGTTTTTTGATAGGTTAAAAATTTACTTATATCCATGATTCTTGACAAACTTCAGAAGGCTACCGCATTTTTTTAAAATTGCTTGTGTAGGATCGATGTCGAATAAAGCTGTACTCTTACTCTTCCGAAATGTCTAGTACAGGAAAAAAATTATTCGGCTTAATGTGCAAATAAATAAACATAAATCCATCATCATCGTCACCCTTTTTATACACTCATCGGCACCCCTACGTCCAACATTAGAATTAATTTAGAAAACTTAAAAGAAATTCTAGTGACAAAAAAGTCAATATTTACTCTCGTATATTTTAACAATGAATGAATGAATAAAAACAATCACTTAGCAAATTATTGTACAAACTATACCTATCCCAAATGGTCAAAGAACCATTTAGCATCACTATAGTCTCCAGAACTTTTCTCGATCTGACTATCATAAATAATCCTACAGCCAAACTCAGTACTCACTGCAATATCACTCTCCGATTGCGATCACCAATTTCTAGCATGTCAAATTAATATTGCGAAGGATCGAAAAAATGGTATTTATATGGCCTATCGTGTGAAGAACCACTACTCAAGGAAACAACATCATGAAAAACAACTAAATAGGTCCACTAAATTTCAGAGCAAGATGAAATCTCACGATGTTGACATGCAAGTTTCGAGACTTTTACAGCAGCAGCAATGAAAATTTTTCAGCAGCTCTTAAAGAATATGTTCCTTTCACCACCAAAAAACTAAGTCAAAATTGATGTTTTAAATTAATTAAAAAAATATAAAAGCTGAGCAGAATAAAAACCGTATTGGCACGAGTACCAAAGTAATAGATCAAATAGCACTTAAAGAAACAGATATAAACAGCTTGAAAAGATTGTTCGGAAAAGATCACACAAGCAAAAAAGACACTTTTATAAGGAACTAGGGAATTCTAAATCTAACTTTAATGGTGAGAAATAATAAAATTAAGTCGTTAGAAAAAGGGAAAATTCAGGCAAATTGTTCGATCAAACTTTGTCGTTAAAATCTTACGTTGGAAAAATTTACAACACAAGTGGCGGAACTTTAATGTTTTTACATCGCAGAGAAAGTATGCTGGACGAAAACTGTAGATAATTAGCCATCCAATCTTTAATGCTATAGCACTTTGATAACTGCAGCCTTATCTGGGGAACCATCCTATGATATGTTAAAAAAATTGAAAAATTTTGAGTTTCGTTGCCAAGGTAGTATATGCAAAGGTGAGTTTAAAAAGATGGATCATGCGACCCATCTTCTAAATAATCTCTGATACGCCTGTATTCAAAAAAAGGTTTCAATCAGAGGAATAATGTTTTAGTCAACTACCGTTCATTTCATATTGAGCAAAAAACTTTGTCAATATCAGGCACCTCACTGTGGAACGACCTTCCGCTGAGTAACAATATCCCTTTAACAATGAAAAAATTTGAGACAAAAGTAGCTCATCATTTTGCGTCGCAACAATAATTGTATGCTGCAATACATACTAAAGAATTGGTTACGCAATACTTTCGCTCATTACTTTACATTGCTTAATTTTGATTAAAAATTTCGGTAGAGTGCGCATGCAAAGTGATCATTTGTGCACTAATCTATATTGTGTACCCACGGACAGCAGATACAGCAAAATTGCCCCTGCCAGCGACTTGTTTTTTTCTTAAAAATAAAAATATTGTATTTTTTCTATTAACTATCAACTGGTCACGATACTTTACTCATCACTTCCTTATATTGTTATTTGAAGCTCATGCGTCAGTGTGTACATATATTTCATAAATAAAAAGTCAATTATCGAGTTTATCTCAGGAATGAGATGAGAATATATTATCTCCATTCTCCACACTACAAAAACATTGGTCATTGACGCAAAATCGCTGAGCGTGTGTGTCGATGCAAGTAGAAAGAAAGACTTTCCCTCCCCCTCTCCTCTAAAGGCGTTCTTACCAATGTTCACCGTTTTCCCTTTGTTAGTGAAATTTATAAGCTTTGAAAAATTGTGTACCCCCGATCAAAGGAAACCTTTTTATGTTTTCCTTCGATATTCTATTTAACCATTGAAATAACTATTAAAATACCACAAATGATTTTAGCACAAATTAGAGACCTCCAAGTTAAGAGTTATAAAATAACCTATGCTGTAACAATGTGTTGATTCAGTTTTGCTGGAAATAAACTTTCCATTTTTAATTTTTTATTCGGCATTATTCATGTAATAAATTTCATGAATTTATTGTGATTTTTAAAACATATTCTTCAAGGTAGTTTCATAATACTTTTTTGATAAGAATACACTAAAAGATAGTTTCTGATTTCAGCCATGCCGACATTTTAATTTTGAATTCAGAATTATTTCCTTCTCCTTATAATACTTTAATCATAATTTCCGGGTACCGCAGAAGCCAAATCTCACATGTTATACAGAGCGTTTTACATAAATGTTCTAGCGCTTTACTTAGAGCGTTTTACGTTAAACATGTGTAGAGCGTTTCACATCAGTGTCTTTATATTTTGTATTTTAGTGTGATTTTAGAGCCATTATTTAATTTAATATAACTTGACGATGGGAATGCATTATCATGTTTTTTTCTCATCTTTTTTTAAAACAATGACGTGAGTTATGACATTAATGAACGTCTGCCAAAGATCTTTGTGTTAAGATACTTTAAAACCCGAGGCTGATTTTTGTATAAACTCTATTGGAAATAACCTTTTTTTTAACAATAAATATCAGAGTGCAAGTCCATCCCATTAGTATGCCAAAAATTAGCATTGAGAGACGGACTCAAACCGTGCAAATGTTCGTTTCAATGTTGAATTCGCGTCGTTTAATATTAAGTTAGCCTCGTGTGACAATTTTTCGTTTCTGGTGCTCGGGAGTACATTCTGACAGCATTATTTAGGTAGTAAATTTCACGAATTTATCCATTCGTGCTGTGAAATTTTTTTTTTTGCTTTATGCAACAATAATTTACTTGTTTCTTACACCGGTGAATGCTTTCAAGCCAGAATTATTTATTTAGGCCAAATCATAAGTGCTTGGTGTGGTGAAACATTTTTGCGAGCAGCTGTGGTACTTGGTATATTAATTGATTCGTAACCAGGGCTCGAAAAAATCGTTCTGAATTTTTACCACATCGACCTTTGAGTCCGAATAATTTATATTCACCGATTTTACTTTCGATACAATTTTTTATATCTCAAAAATTTAAGCTCATATTGAGATGTAAGGGGACTCTAACAAAAGCGTTTTTTCTTAAACTTTTGTTCAACCATTTGCTATGTTGAAGAAATCCATTTCTTTCTTAATCGGGGTTTTAGTATTAAGGCATATTAAATTTAAGAATCTTGCTATGATCATTTACAATTTTCGAGGACGTTCGGAGCAGTGTGCCCTTATTGACAAACCAATCAAGACCCTTTATAAGCACGTACGCCTCGTAAACATTCTCAGAATGTTGTGCCTGAAAAACCTCAGACACGCTCCAACACCCATCGTATAAACATCTTGTNCCATCAGGGTAATTACTTCTTCTACTTCTCGTCTCCTGTACAACGGAGTCAACCCTGATGGGGAGCCAGTGCTGTGGCACTGGCTCCCCACTGGGTTGACTCCGTTGTACAGGAGACGAGAAGTAGCCGGCTGCTGAGCAGTCGCGGAGCGGTGCAAGACCGTAGTGGCGGCCGTCATCATGCTTCAATCGTCATGCCTCTCCACGACGTCAAGCGTAGGGAATCGTAGTGCAGGTCATTGGCATTATTAGCCGAAAGCGCACATCCTGGCGACTGCTTGGTTGAATAAATAAAGAGTTTACATGCGATGACACGCGATGACATGCGATGACATGCGTTTCGGAATCGGAGATTCCGAAACGTTTGTTATTAAAAGAATGTTCCCTTTTATATTGGTTCTTCTTTTTATCTTGCGTATTAGATTTCCTAAAAATCGCCCTTTTAATTCTAAAAAATAAAGAATTACAGATGAACAATTCCAGTGCTCCACAGGAAGGCGTAAAACAAGATGTTTATGCGATGGGTGTTGGAGCGTGTCTGAGGTTTCTCAGGCACAACAATCTGAGAACGTTTACGGGGCGTACGTGCTTATAAAGGGTCTTGATTGGTTTGTCAATAAGGGCACACTGCTCCGAACGTCCTCGAAAATTGTAAATGATCATAACAAGATTCTTAAATTTAATATGCCTTAATACTAAATCCCCGATTAAGAAAGAACTGGATTTCTTCAACAGATACCGCTTTAGCGCATTCTATCGTTTCCTTTCGTGAACACTAACCCTGTGAAACGACTTGAAATCATACATTGAACGATTAGATTTGTGTATCACCACATGCGTTTTCTTATTTTGATCAGATGGGTACCACATTGTGGGGTATTATTCAATTTTTGTCGCAATATAATAGATTTAGGGGGAGTGATAATGAACAAAATAACTATCTCATGAGCCCATGACGGCTGATAACGAGAGACGGCATGCAGGCCAACATCCTCTACACCAGAACGTGAGCATACGAGCGAGGGCTGCCGGCAGTCAAGGCCTTTCTTACGGCCTAAAATTCCTGTAAAACAAATGCGTAGTTTAACTGGGTAGCACCCCTGAGTTTCTTGTCGATGCACCAAACTCGTCTAAAGTAATTACTCTGAAGGCATCCTTGGTCGTCTCATGTAAAAATCAACCATGATAGCATCACTTCAAGAGACAGCGTGTCTAACGAACACCCTAGGAAAGCACACAGAAAGTCATCATAATCCACTCTAAGTTGACTGACAGTCTAAAATCAGTGTCTCTTATCCAGATATCCACAAGCAATCTCATCATTTCATCAACTACTGTCAGGTTGCAATTTCACCCAATCCCAAAAAAATGTCTCATTCCAGTCATGTTCAGCATATCTTGCATCTGGCTCTCCCTACGGATGGACAAACTACACTCAAAAGTATTTTGCCTCCATACTCGAACTTGAATTATTCCTAGACCAAGCGTAATTCTGTTTCTACTGCTCACTTGTCTCACTGCATGTATAACTTATTTGCCTCCACGTTCCACCTCCATGTGCGCCTTTACACACCTATAGAGCCATGCTCCTGAGTGCAAACAGAAGTTAACTTCCAACATATCCAGCATAGCACATCCTTATCTTCGTTAGATTCTTTCTTGCATCGTAAGATAAAGTAGTATTTCCAATCATGCTATGCTTGCCTTTATTTAATTTATAATCCTATATATCTCACTTTGCTTCGTTTATTGCTTTATATCCCGTTCACGCCCTTCATTTCCGCTGTTTCGCAAAATCCTGTCATCCACAAGCCTCCTTATTCTGACACGAATTTGTTTTGACATTTAACTCCTCTGAATGCCCCTGGCAGATTTTCTCCCATTGTAGGCTTTCACTCAGATTCCGCTCAAAAATTTGTTTTACCCACTATTTTTATTCGCTCTATTCTCATCTTATAATTTGAAACAGCCTTTATCATTCGTTCAAAAAACTAACTCTAACGTAGATCTTTGTATCACTTCCTGTTGCTTGCACAGCTTTCCATGCTAGAGCACATATAACCAAACATCCTAAGCTATACAGGGTGTTTCAGAACAAGAGGCACTAAGTTGCCCACCAAGTAAAAAATTACCAAATAAACACTTTTTCTTCTATGAAATTTTCTTTAACAATTCGTGTGTTTGAGATATTAGCTGTTTATTGTTTTATAGGATGAAATTTAATGACATAGACTTATTTACTAGGACCAACGTTACGTTATATCTTAACCTGTCCATTGTAATAGTAAATTTATTCAAGTAATAAATGGTACGATTTATCAGATAAAGTAATAAATAAATTTATCTCGGTATTTAGTAGTCTAGCGCAGTGAGGCCTGCAGACTGCACGAGTTGTGAGGCTGGTGCGACTTTATTTCGATGGCTGACTTGCCTGCTACTTCTTGTTACGCGTAGTATTTCTTCTGGAAAATTCCTTTCATCCACGCTTAGATTATTTGTCAGAGTTTGTGATTGATTTCATGTATCTGTTAACTGCAATGGAGTACTTATTTTGGGTAGTGATAAATAGTTCAAATTAGTTGTTAGATGATTGATTGAAAAATAATAACTAATTAAATCGTTAACTGCCCAATTCCTAGCTCAAGCTTCACAGATTTTCAAGTGTCTGAAACTGACTCCTGCCTCTGATTATTCCATTAAAGGAAATAAATTAAATATAAATTTTATTAAAGCTGATGCATTAAGTGTGAGGTAATTGGATGTTAATATGCCTTATGGCACAGTATATATTTTTAGGCGGCTAATATTCCACACTAGGGAGTGGCAATCCGTATTAAGAAAGTTATCAAATTTTAGTCGTAATTGTTTTAAGTTTTGAATTTCGAAATTCTTGAGACATTAAGAATCTGAATTGAGAAATTAAAAAATGAACGCCTTGGGGCATACAAGGAAGTTGAAATGGGTTGTGAATGGTGGTCTAAAGTTTGGTGTATATAGAACAAGTGAAAGATGAATGATCGCGAAAAAATTGATTGCTAAGGTATTTACTGAGTTTAAATGGAGCTTCAATAGAAATTAAATTTTAAAATTATTGAACATATAACACACTTGAAGGCGATATGACAACTGTCTTGTACAAAGCAAAATTAATTCAAAACGTTTCCTGTACCTGTTTGTATAGTCAAAACAGACGTTCAGTATTGTCAATTCGCTCAAATATTAGATCTGTGTGCGCGTTGTATCTCATAAGACAAGTGGGGTCTGCCCTCCCAGTGCTTATTTGGTTGCTGAGCTTTAATGCTCAAATTGATCGTGCGAAAAAATTATGCACGAGTATAAATCATTTGTTGGATCATTTGTGCTGCTGATTTTGAGTTGTACATTTTGCTACTTCCACACATCATAGCCCTCTTTTGATAAAATTTAAAACACGTATTAATACCGTATAGAAATAGACAATCTGCACATTTTGTATACTTTTTCAAATATCTTTCCAGATTTTATTTTTTGTTGTTTTAAATGAATGAAATCCTGTTTTAGGTACACCACTCTTGTGTGCAAATATTTTGGGAATGAGATGAGGCTCGAAACGTTCCTATTGCATTTTTTCAACGCACAATTTTGCACCATGTATTTACTAAGTCAATGCGCTGAGTATGACAAATTGCGACAAAAAATAGAACCCTAAAATGTGTACGAGCTCTAACTGTGTGGTCATAAGAACATTTCTGTTGTTGCTCACGCCTGCAGAAAAATAAGGGTGGCTAAATTTTCGAATTTCATGTATTTGTTGCACAATGGCTGCATGCACGGCGCAGGTGCGTGCGTACCTTGCACCACCTGTGGCGTGAATCACGTGCTACCTACTCGTTGTTCTCGTCTTCGGTCTGAATGTTTTAGTACCGTCCCGTCTGTGTCTGGGCAGACATGGGCCCACGAGAGTGATTATTGAGTTTATAAATTAATTGTAAACTTTCACTCGGAGATTTTGAATGTCAAAAAGAACTTCAAAAGGCAGAGCGGAAAATAATAAAGTCCCAAACCCAATTATCTGTTTCAGGAATTTTGAATTCTTTGAAGAAAACTGGAAATGCATTGCTAAGTTTTTGACGAAATTGTGTACACCGTAAATATTTCACCGAGTTTGTTTGTCAGAAAAGAAAGTAATTGAAATAGAAATGAAAATTTAGGGTCCGTCGATGTGACTTTTTTTAATATTCCTTTTTTTCTCAACCCTGAATCGTGCGTATGCATATACATATCTGCGGCATTTGTGTATGGAAATATATGAATATGTTTATTTATACAGAATAAGCGTTCCCAGGAGGAATATGTAAGGTTCCGAGCTAAAGATTAAATAAGCCTTCCTTTTGTTGAAAAAGAATAAGTTCAAGCTTTTGTTACGGACGATCTTTTTTCGGTTCACTGCTGTCTGTTTTTTCAGCACTTATTATTTCCTTCTTCAACTTTTATATCGTTTCGCAAAGTGTTTCTTCAACTTGCTGTTTCTATGCACCTTGTGCATAGATTCCGCGTTCTAGCATTTAACTCCATACTATATTGTGCCTTCGTCTCCTTGGAGCGCCTTTTTTGAAGTTATGGAGCCTTAAACTAACAAATAATCTCATTTAATAAATTTCTACGGATAAAGTTGCGTTCAAAAATATATAGGAATTGACGTTTGTCTTTTATTTACATATTGACAACGTGTATGCGTGCACACTTAAAATCGTATAAACATGCGTTCTGTTCGGTCCTCTACAAGTGTCGCGTGAGGAGGACGACTTGAAGGTTTCACAGCGCATCGAGTGTTGAGTGCACCTGCCTTTGAGCTTGAGTAGCGCTCTGCTGATAGATGTTTAAATTCGAATCAATTGTGTACGCATGCTGTACACTGTTTTTGTTAATGCCTTAAACGAGTGCCAGGACGTAGTGGCTGTTAGCTCCGTTCGAACCGGTACTCATTTCAGACACCTGGGTCGCGTAGGAAATTATGACCGCGTTCTCTCTTTTTTGGGCGAAGAAAAATAACGAAGTGGAATTACATGGTATTTCCAGTGAACTCCATTACCTTGTGCTGCTAGAAAATGGAGAGTGAGGTTAGTCAATTTCCGTACATGTCAATGACTCATATATGTATGTATAATAATCTGTCGTGTAATAATCGTTTGTGAATGGTTGAGTAAAGCATTAGTATATATAGAGCACTTGAAATATAAATTATTGTAGAAACATCGATTACCAAAGTATTCACTGAGTTTAAATGAGCTTACAATAAAAATTAAATTTGAAAATTAGTCAAACATTCAACACACATGAAGGCGATGTAAAACCACCTTATAAAAATCAATATTTGTTGTAAAAAGTTTTCTGTGTGTGCATTCGTGATCAATACATAGGTTCAATATTATCACTTGACGAGCAATCTTCCCTCAAATACTACCTAAACTCCTAGGTGACAATGAACATCTCGAAACTGACGGTCAGGTCTACTTAACAAATTTTCACAAACCTGTTTACTGACTTAATTCATTCATTTACCTCACTTCATTCTAAAAAAATTATTTCCATCGACTCTAAAATTGCTGATTCCTTTTACATGTATTTTTATTTCAAAATAACTGTCCACACTACAGCAAACCTATCATTCACTACTCATTTCACAAAATCGCTGGGTGGACCCGGGTGCTAATGCAAGTGGAGCAGCAATTTTAAATACATGAATATTCGAATCAAACTCCCAGCGTTATTCTAATTTTGGTATTCTATGGCCAAAATCAGTTCTAAATAATTTCTTAGTTTACAAATATAAAATCTGTCTCCGTAATTTTTGTTTTCGTTGTCAAAGGTTTTTTTTTGATTGAAACGGGGCTAATTTACGATTTTTTTTTCAAATGCCGCTTGGTTTGCCAGAAGCTTAACTTAAGGTAATTTTTTCTACTTAATTAAATGTATTTAATCTTTAACATTTAAATTTGGTTCGGTGCCTCAAATAGTTTTCTGCAGTTTAGGGCTCGCAACGTGGTTTATGCTCATTAGAGAGCAATACATTGCTCCAACAGTTCAGGTTGTAGCGAAGCAACCGTGGCCTAGAGCTCCCAACAGGTGAGTGGCGTTAAACTACAGCACGCGCGTGTATTGCATCACACACGACTCCAAGCCAGTGTTGGCAAATGATGGTCTCTAACCGTCCCCAGCAGCTCAGTGCCGCTCGATGGAATTCACTGACAAAATTGCTGCAGTTGTGCGCTCGACCTCGTGCCTTAAAAACAGCCGTGAATGGGCCTTGAGTGCGTCGCTGACTCTAACGAGTTACGCTGTTCATACTATGATAATGCACCAGGACTGTGCCGATTTTCAACTGAGCGTGTAGTATAATTTTCCAAATTTTTGTGTAAGGTTAAACAGAATTTGTACAACCATGGTGCTCATCGATTCCCAAGCACCCTAATAGTTCGTAGCTTGCAGAGCTCTCCGTTCGTCCCCAGTACCCACCGTCCCTCACATGAGAGTTGGATACCACCTGAACACCACGCAGTGATAGGAAATTCCTATTTTTGAAGGGCCATTCCTTTCTACTGGCTGAAATTAATTCGAAAATTATCCGAACATAAAGAGGGAGGAACCAAACGAAGATATCACGCGCATTTTATAATTTAATTTTAAAACAGCTTTCATGAATGAATTATTGCTCTAACTGATAATTTTGCCACTGTTGTTGTTGTTGTTGTGGGGACTCTATATAATATAGTGTTTGTACGTTCAGGAGCCACACACTTAATGCGTCAAATCAAGAAATTCCACTGGGTCCCAAGGGAACGACCTCAAACAAACCTGGAAGTAGTGCATTGATCGAACACGTGCGAAACATGTACGCATTGGTGTGCAGAACGTCGGAAATTAGAAAAACCACGAATTTTGGTATTCCATTTCATCCGTTTCTGATGGCAGACACAAATGTGCTTCATCTACCCAGGGTATAGCAAGTTTGTGAGAGGAGATGAAGAGAAAGAAGCTCGTCAGCTAATGTGTTTCAACACGTTGCTTCGCTGTAACCACAGCTGCACACTGGTTCCCATGGTTGCTCGTCGTTTATGGTCTCTTCATAAAGAGAAAACCTTTGAGCCTGCAGTTATTCGGTCAGTTCGAAGCGCTGTGTGAGCACGTGCTTTAAATTTCAATGTAATGCGCTTATTTTGTTTTTAATTGTGACAAAAAGATCGAAAATATTTGAAAAGGAAAATAAGACTTTTTCTGCTGAAATGATTACTTGGCCCAGAAAATGTGGGCTGCACAATTTTTCAATTTCGTTTGCCTTGAAAAATTAAACACTTGATCACTTCGTGCCTATTTTAATTCCAAGCAAAAACTTGTGTGTGCTGTACATGAAGTCGAACTCTGTCCACTTTTTAATTATTCCCCAGTTTCATGCCTTCAATTACTGGTGCTTCTGATTGATGTCCGCGCTTAGATCCCGGCATGAGTTTATTATATTCGGCAGGCTGTCCTAAAATCTACTCGTTTAACTGAGTTAGTCCTACTCCACCCTCAATAACCGAGTACTTTAACTTGCAATATTTCATAGTCGATTTGTTTTCTATTCTTTGCGCTACTTAATAAAATTACTGTCATTTTCAAGTTCACATTTTTTAATTTCAGAATCATGTAATACGGTAAATTACTTCTAGCGTTTAAGCGGTAAAGTGGGAACTGCGAAACGCATCTCTCTTTTTCAAAATTACTTGAATGGGGGGAGTGGAACTTACTCACGTCTTTGATTATCCCTTTCATGGAGGCATCAGCGTCCAATAGATGCCACAAGAATTCACAATACACAAGACGTCACAAGAATTCGTTATTCTCTCCGCTGTTACCTGGAGGGGAGATTTCAGGGAGACCAATCACAGCGTGCTCAGCCCCCAAATAATGCATGACTATGATACAAATATGTTCGGGCTTTATTAATTGAGAGTAAGTAACCTTTACGAACAAAAAATTACACGCCGATTGCACGATTTACGATTACGTAAATCTTGTCCCACGAAAACATGTGTCATACTGTGTATTTGATACTTAATTGCTAGTATTTTTTTTTTGTCAGTCTGACTTATGCTACCTTATAAATATTGGCTTGTGCTTAACTCTATGCAAAATCCTTACTATTTTGCTATGTATTCGTGTTGCGTTGATGTTGTGAAACAGTTTCAATCAAAGTTCTCGAAAACTCGTCCCTCAAATAAGGCAACAAATATGATAGTTCGGTTCACAACAGGTGTAAGGATGGGCCCTCGAAATACTCGATGTCTTCACCGTATGACTGTGACTATTTGTCAGTGTCGCATGTTGTCATGCCTGGACGCTCACTTCTTACCGTCAACTGACTAGCTTCTTTGTAATTGAGAATATTCGAGTTGTATTTCTTGTCGGAGTTCGTGTCAGGGTTATTCATCAGTCAACACGATGAGTGCACCTGGGTGTTGCGGGCACGAACGATAGTATGTGACGTGTTCACGTGACTGAAAATATAAAAATCTAAAGCATAACATTTCCGCACAAAGGTGGCCAACGCTTTTTTCTATGATTTTTTGGGCACGTTGGCCACCCTTTTGGGGTGGGAGTTTTGGGCAAATTCTGAAAAATGTATAAGCTACACCTGTCCATTCAAATGCTGCAAACATGCTCTGAATACCGCAAAGCTAATTTCAATCTGGAAGTAGTTTTTCTTTATTTAAAAAAAAAATCATAGGAAAAAAGCGTTGGCCCTTCCTTAAGTCATGGACAGGGTTGTGGAATTAGTGAATTTGTAGATCATTGACAAAAAAGCCATCAAGCACTTTTTGAGGAAATTTTAGCCAACCATTTTTTACATTTTATGGAAAAAAGGAAAAGAAAGAAGAAACCGTACTTTCTCATCAAAGTTGAGACACAAAATGCATTTCAACAAATTGGATTTTGAATATGTTTTCATATAAAAGTGCTAAATGGAAAGACAAACAATGAGAAGTGGACAAAAGGCATGGCATGTCTGTGGTTAAATAAATTATCGAGAGAAAAAAACTTCTTTCATTTTCTTATTTTACTCTACGTTTAATTACACTTGTAAATTTTGATCACAAATGAAAACAGTGAAACGTTGACAGAAAAGGCCTTAGAGGACCGAGTTTCCATTCACTTAGTCACATAAGCTTAACGATTCTGAAAATGTAACCGATGTTGTTGAAAACATAATGATCAAAAATCGACGACTACACGTAGAAAACTAAAACGAGTAAAATAGTAAATTGCTCAGAAATTTGCAAATTTCAGCTCATACCCGAAGAAAAATACGGAAAATATATTTTCAAAATCTTGATACGTGGCAGTTCGTTAAATTTAAAATTTTAGTTATTGACAGGTCTTTATCTAATTGATAAAAATACCACTGCAAGTATTCTTATATCTATGACAGTGGTTGAAATAGCTAAAAGCAAAACAGTAAAAATGTATTCATTTAGTTTGCTATAAGTTAAAAAAAATTGAACACTCTGCTGTCAGACGAAAAGGAAAACGTTCAGACGTTCCTAGAAACGTTCTGAAAGACAGAGCCTACCTACATCGACGCATGAGCTGCCCGATTGCAAGATCAGTGTAGCTAAACCTGTGATGAGTGCGAATAAACAATGTTCTTGTAGAACGAAAGGTTTGCTGTTCAGTAATTTGACCTAGGAAATGTAGCGTGCTCACCGCATGACTAATTAAAAAAAAACGAATAATGATTTCCGAGCAATTTATGGATTGCCCAACGTAACTTACAAAAGCATTTTAGAACATGCACATCTAACATGAATAAGAAAAAGTTACTTTTCTGCTAAAAAAAGTTACGAAAATTATTTGCTACGGAACAGTTTTTCATATAATACATTGTATTGTATTATAATACAACGTGGGAAAATAGGTTAAGAAAATAGTTGGTAAACTCCAAGTCCTTATTCATTTTTACTAACATATTTATATTTTGAGAGACAGAAATTGATGACGCTCACGGGGTGAACGATAAATTTTTTTAATAGTGAGACTATGCAACAATCAAAATTACCGAATAATTATGTAATTTCTAATTCCGTGCTATCTGGCCGTTGAGCGTTTAATGAGTATAATCGTCAGGATTTTAGTTTTTTTGCAATAAAGTAAAAGACACTAAATTGTTTCATTAAATTTACGACTATATTGTACGTGTACTTTGAAAATGAAGTCTTAAATTATAAGCGCAAAAATAAACCAGGTTCTAATTTTAGGATGAAAACATCGGAAGCTCCAACTTTAGTTTGGCTTGACACTTGACGTATTAATTACACGAAACGCTTTAGGTTTCTCATTTCCTAGTTATTCCTAATAATTTATAGAGATTGATGGATGAGATTCAACGAAAATATTGGGAATGATTGATGTTGTTTAAAAATAGCTACAGAATTTTTCATAGAGATTACAAATGAACATAACTGCATGGTTCGGCGATCAAGTCACAATTCTTCAAATATATATATAGATGTGTACAAGAATGTTAAAAGATGTGGGTAAATTTATATGATCTGATGATTAGAAATTTTAATAATGGAATGCGTTGGTTGGAGCACATGATTTTCAGTTTATATTCACGTTTTATTTCTTCAACAAATGTCATCTATTTCATAGCACATATCAGATTGGAAGAAAACGTTTTCTGTAGACAAAAAAAAAATCTTATTTTTCATCCTTTATATCTTGACGAAGAAACAAAATTGGAATTCTGGGTGAATGGAGAACGATTTCAAAATCGTTGTAGGTGCCAGTGTTCTTGTACTAGCGGTGTCGAAGTTCTTTTGTTTGTGTATTTTACATCTTGATTATTGTTATCGTGGGTATTTTCATGGTTTTTAAAACTGTGGTGAAGAACATGTACATTATAAAGACTGGAATATTATAGGGAAGATTTCGAAGATCAATGGTTGACGATGAACTGTACCATACAGGCTGAGTTAACAATCATCGCTGTAGATCTTTTTTTAGCCTGCGATAAAAAAAATCAGGATCGGTAGTGCATACAAACGAAAGATCAAGTAATGTAGAACAAAGACATATTGCTATATGTAATTCACAACGGCAAAGGTACGAAATGGCTTGACACTCTCGCTTCGAATTCTTCCTCTGAATTTTTGAGTCAGAGCACCTGAAAGTGAGAGAACGTTTTGTCCCTGGTCAGGTGAACAGTAGGTAATTAAGATATTCCTCCGATTCACATTTTCATTTAGAGTACTGGGTACAAGAAATGTCACATCGGCATTACCTTGAGAGAGATAAGGAAAGGAGAACTCGGCTTCATGAACGAGGAATCATTCTGGTATCGAGTCATGCCTATTTTCATGAGAAGGGCTCTATGATCTCTTTCCTTCATTTTACCTTTACAACCTTCACTGTAAAGTTCATGCATTTTCGCAAATCTTCGAAAATATTGAGGCATGTCTTCTCAGACTGGGCTGCAGTCGTAAAAATTCGATAAAGCTAAAGACTGAATGATAAATAACCTAGTCTTTCCGTAGAGAGTGTTCTTAATCCGATGAAAAAACATAAAGCTTCTGCAAATTTTGTTACGTATTGTTTATACTTGTGGTTTGAAGGAGAATGCAATAGAGAATACTTATAAGAGAGTACTGTGGTGGTAGTTCTTGCGATGAATTATTTCCGAGGGATAATTTGTTAAAGTTTTGATGTGGGACAAATTGCTGTATTCTAAGTTCCATTATCTCTTTTTTTTCAATGTAAACGGAAGTTCTTGTCACATTCGACATTATCTAAGGATGAGATCTTCAGCAGGATGATTGAAATCTTGATCATTGGTATTTTCATTAATGAGTATTCCGTGCTTGCTATTTTCGTTATTGACGAATTTTGAACATAGGTCTCTGTTTTTTGTCGAATTTTCTTTGATGATATTGTTTGGCGAAAGATAGTTCCATTATGAGATTTGTTCTGACTCCAGTTGAGTTGTTACTGCGTGAAGAAAACAGTGTCCGCCAGCGAAAGTGAGGGCAGGCCCTGAGCTGAGCTCTGAGAAATTTACGTTGTCGTCACAGTTTTCTTCCAAGATGTTTAATTTCCAGTATCACTTGATGCAATAGTGAAGATAACTTTTGGACTATTGGAAGCAGCACTTAAAATGCCTTGAGAAATCAAATTCTTATTATATAAATTGATTTCATTTGTATTTTTTCTTTTGAGCTACTCGCTTACGTGTTTAGTTTCGCCATACACTTGTGATGTAATTGATGTTTGTGTCCTGTTGACGATAATCCATCCTCGACTTGGCTAGACTGATTCGGAGCTGGTGCACTCATGCTGCATTTGTTTACTCGCTGAGATGTAGTTCTAGAGGTTGTGCTAGTTTCAATGCTAGAAATGTTTCTCAAATTCTGGATGGTGGTGGGTGTGAGTTTTTTTCTCGGGTCGGGCGACTTCAGCTTGGTAGTTCACACATAAGTTGCGTTGGAGGGTGAACCGCTTCTCTTGAGGGGCGAATTCGCAACGAGCTACGATTCTGCTGCCATTAATGCACTAGGATCTCTTGATGGTGATGGTGCTGATCAGCTTTATTGTCTCCTATTTGTGCGCGCTCTGCTTAAAACGGAGGTTTTTCGAATTTTATGGAAATCATCATTCATAGATTAAGTGGATGGAAATTTTATGGCTTTGAAATTAAATTATGGAGTTAATATTCCTGTTGTGCAGTAATAATAATTCCAAAATTGGAAAACCGGGGCTTATATGAATACAATCAGAGATGATCTTGGCACTTGACATTTCCGTTTCCTCCTGGCGGCCGCTGCTTGAACCGAGAACGCGCAGTCCACGTAACGCGTCGGACAGATTTCCGAAATGAGCCGTTCTCCCTGAATCTTATTGACACAATCTACTTTGGGAAGAGTTCTCAAACAAGGAGAATTTATTTTACGAGATCGTGAAATTTAGCATGATCTGTTGAAAATTTGTCAATAAATTTTCCCAATTTTTCAGGTAAAGTTTCACAAACACATACCATGTTTCAGATTTGGTAAAAATGTAAATTTCTTTTCAAAACCGTAATTCATTCTAAGTCAATTTACAAAAAAATCCTTCGTTGCAAATGAACAGCACCAATAATGACTTCACTGTAAACATTTTTCGAATTAAAGGCGCATCTACGTTGCATCAATCATTTTTCTCTAAAACATCGAATACGCACTAAATATCATTGAGAAAAACATTTCAAGCTATAACCACAGGTACCTGAGAACCCGTGTTGGGGATTGTTTGAAATATGCCTGCGTCCCATCAGAATTCATTTCTCCCTGACTAACGACCATCCAGAGCGAGCGTTGGCGCCAGTAGACGGTGGTAGCATGTGCGGTCTTCTTCAGTGTAACCATTTCATGCCATCTTCAACAGTGAGTATTTCCTAGCTACGCAATCCTCTTATTAAATGTCAACTCTTTAAAAGGGAGTGTCATTGCGTGTACTCAATCGCAAATATTTTCTAACTACACTATCATCTTTTGTTCAATGTCAGCACTTTGAAAGGGAGTGTCGCTGAGTGTACTGTCTCGTGTTTTCTAGCTATGCGCGCAATACGGCTGAAGAAACAAGGTAGGGTCAAATCAGTCTTTTTTTTCGTTGATCGTGTGGCAATGATGACGTCATGGTCATGGAAACGAACCAATAGCAGCGCTCATATTGCATCTGACAACACTGCGAGCCCCAAATTTGGCATCACTATTGGACTAACGACGTGTCGTAATGGTGACGTCATGAAGTTATTTGAAATTCAATTGGCTAGCCGAACCAGAGGTGTATTTTCCCCCATAGAAATGACTCTCCCTTGTTTCCTCTACCGTGGTGCGCACTTTGTGCTAGATGTAGGCACCTCGATGGGGAATACCATTGAGTGTACTCAATGGTGCGCGTTTCCAAGCAACGCAAGCATCTTCCGTTTAGTGGCGGTACTTCGCAATAGCACTGAGTGTACTGCGTCGAGAGTACTACTATGCAACTCGATCACCCCACGTATGTGTGTTGCAAACTCGTCATTGATCTTACTATGAGGTTACCTAATCTCTTATACGTTTTTTTATTGTTGCGCACTTCAAAATTAAGCTTTTGAAATTATAAAATAATTAATTAGTGCTTAAAATGTTCGAAATAATGTAAAAGATATACATGCGAGTCAGTAAATTGAAGACTGTCAATCGTTCGGAATCTCGTTTTTTAGCATTGTTACTTTTTCTCTAATATGTTATTTTTTACAGTCATTTCACGTTGTTGACCTATGGCAATTTGAATTAATTTATTGCCGCTAGCACAAAGAACTGTGGGTACATATTAATTTATGGGAATATTCCATTCTGAAGCGTAAAAGTAATGAAATGTCAAGATGTTTCGTGCGAAACATGCCTTTCGGCGGCAGTTTTTAGTGTGAGAAGATCATCTCTCAACACTCTAGTTCTAATGCAGTAAAAATAAAAAAATTGTCAGAAAGAATAGGCGACCTAATTAGACAGTTACATTAAAGGGGTTTGGGCTTTATAATAATTTCGAACATGCCATAAATACCTATCTCCACCATTGGTGACACGATTCGCTGTCTCACGTCACAGCAGTCCACTACAAGTCTACTACGTTCAAGGCCACTAACTAAAATTTTAAATCTTGCGGCTAAACTTATTGCTCGAATAGTAAAAAAGAATCCTTGAGTGATTTGATCACAAATTTAAAATGATTTGGAACGGCTAGGAGAAGTATGTGATAAAACACAATGAGAGCAGTTCTTATGAACGGAACATGTCGTTCTCTTACACCAAGAAAGACACTTTTCGTGGACCCAATTCATGTCAGAAATTGTCTGAATTTTGCCTATAAGAACATTCAGGCAAACTCGTGATCACTGGGTCTCAGTATTCGCTTAGAAATTTATACGACTTTCTTTTCTTTTGCATCGACGTAGTGACTTCAGAACTTCCTTTCTTTTCTGGTTAACCTTTTCAATCACTGCGTTATCAAGACATATTCTCTTATGTCAGACCATCAATTGAAAAACATTTGGAACGCGCATTTTTTTTTTTTAATATGCGATACCAACTATTCTCGTTTTGCTCGAAAAATATTTTTTTGTTGTGAAGATGAACTGAAACAGTAGAAGCCACCACCCGTCAAAGAGATTATAATTATTTCATTAATAATCTGTGCAATAAATTCAAAAAGCAGGTAACGTGTCGGTTGGCACTAAGTAATAATAAGCGCGTCCTGTTAATATCATACACAATTACACCTTCAAATATTATCAGTGATGTTAAACATAATGAAATTGCGTTGAAAGTTTTATCTACTCAGGTAGTCATCTCATAATTGTTGCTATCTCTCCATTTTCTGTCTTCTTTTCTGAGAATAACAAAGTAATGAGATTTCGCTGTAAAGCACATTTGTCTGCTGAGCATAATTTACATGGTGAGATCATCATGAGGGGTGAACAGACACTGTTGAAATTATTGTGAATACTCAACTTTGATACTAAAGTATATACGGTTTATAGATGAGTTTATGACGTGAAGCCACCTCTCCAGGTGTTCGTGGTGACGATGTTGAATGTGAATCTTCACAAATTACACAACGTCACAAGTATTAGAAGGCAAACATTCGGCGGGATGAGGGAAATGAGGTAAGATGAGGGAAATTAAAAATGAGTAAAAAGAAAAAGAAAATTTTCAATAAATGTTTCTAAAAATGTACCATATGCTTAAATTCATTAATTCTCACTAATGCTTTAAAAAAATGTATCTTTCTTATGTTTCTTAGATGTATTTGTTTATTGGTTAGCTCAACAATAAAGCAATCGTAACTAAATTAATAATAAACAAAGAAAGTTACGATAAATGAAAATAAATAAATAATGAAAAATGATAAGATACATAAATAATGAAATAATATATCACATATTCAAATTAATATTACTGTGTAAAATTAGTTAAATTAATAATGTACTTTTTATTACTTATTTAGGAAGTTTTGAAAATGACATTAAATATTGTCTACTATATTCTAGTTGTCACGCAAAGACAGAAAAAATTAACTAACTTTGTGGTATTAAATAGTGTTGCCACAACATTAATTTTCATTTAAAAGCTACCTCATTATCACCAGCGCAACTGAAAAGAATTTGGTATTTACAGAAGCTGTACACAATTTCCTGACGCGAACGAAAAAGGTGCAATTTTGTGATGAAATCCATAACATTTATTACTTGGTGTGTTGGCGTCAAGCTTTATCACCAATGAGAGCATAGAGGTTCCTTTATTTTGCACTTTAAACGAGAGGAAAGTGACAATTAAACGTACTGATATGAGCACATAAATTTTTTAGTAAAATTTTCTAAGTAAAGTAATCGAATTTATTTAGCGTTAATATGCATATAAGGCAACTTGCAAAACGCTTTCAGCACTAGAATTAACCAATTTATAATAGAAACTAAATAAGATTTGCATTGTTAACAAAACATTGTGGCATACGAACAATAGATTATGACATAGGTAGTATCGCAGTAACTGTCCTGTTATTTGGTGTAACTCATTATATAATTTGTGTCGTTTAAAACGGCTGTGACTTTTAAGTGTAAAGTGAAACATTGAGTATTTTATTCCATTATTAAATGATGCTTATATTGCCGAGCTGTGCAACAATAAATGTTCGCACTAGAGTTATGTCACACAGCGACGTGTGGCAGCTGTTGAAGTCCGCAAGGTAGTGATTCTTACTGGTGGTGAGCCATGCACGTACACGCACTCGCATACGCACGCTGAGAATGTGCGAGGTTGACGTGGGTGCGGACGGGGCGTGCGCCTCTCCTCACGGCTCACGCGCGCACTCAATGATCGTGTTAACAGGCCTTTACCACAACAAGGATATTCGAAGAGAGGATGGATGAATACATTGAGTATGGAGTTGAGAGAAAGCGGAATCTATGTACAAGGTGTGCTCTCGCACTGGATCCCCTGCGCATAGAAACAGCAAGTTGAGAAGGAAGGTTAGGAAACAAGATGAAAGTTGAATAAGAAAGCCAGAGGTGGTGAAAAAACAGGAGAACAGTGAACCATAAAAAATTGGTCTTTAAAAAACAAAAACATTTTTCATTTCTACAAGAAGAAGATCTTTCTAACTTTCAGCTCGAGGCCTCACATTTTCCCCCTGGGAGTGCTGATTCCCATCGATAGTCGTTAGTATGATCATTTTTCAGAAAATTGTGACTATTTTCAACCAATTAATAAACGTCGAAGCATTTTTCTTTCCCTGTGTCCTTATGGCCCTTGGAAAGTTTATTGAGACAATGTTTGAGTAATTATTTCTCTTTTTCAACCTAGGGACCAAAACCTGATGAACGCTAGTGTAAGTCAAATTTAACTTTTCCTTTCTTATTAGGATGACTTTCTGTTTTCTAGACTGCCTCTTTCTGGAAATGTTGTAAACCCCTGAAATAATCGGGCTCTTAACAAAACACCGTTTCCATAAGCCTTCTGCAATTTTGAATGTTTCTGTTCCAGTGTTCAAGTCTAAAGCCCAAAACGTGGTATGCTCCTCATCTCTAAAATATAGTTTAGGAAACCCCGTTTTTCTTCAAAGTTAGTTTCAGTTTCAACTAAACTAAGTGCGAGGTCAAATTCTCTATGTGGGCGTATCATCTGTCTTACCATCCTTCAAGTCCCGCTTCTATAGTGTAGCAGAGTCGAACTCTACGATGCCTGTCTCATTACTCCCCATTTACACACATCTAGGAAAAAATGTCTAGCGAACGGTTTTTCATGCAAGGAGGAAGACCTGGACTGAAAATACAGAAGAAATTTATACCATCGAGAGCTCAAGATATCAAAAGGACTTGTTATTCGAAACTTTAAAACGCTGTTTCATGTCCCAAATGGTTTTAGCTTCAGGGCGCGGGTCCTTAGCCTCTGTGAGGCCTCGCTCTATAAGGAAATACCTAGTACTCCACCCAACCGCATTGGAATAAGCGCTGTCAAGATGCAGCACTTCTCTTCTGAATGATCTATTTCAATGTCTATGTATTCCTACAGTTTGATAATTTATTTCATGTTAAATTTGTTAAACTTAGGAGAACAAGTTTTTCTTTCCTTGTCAAGATATTTTAAAAGTTTTGGGACTTACTACCAGGGTTGCGGAGTCGGAGTTGGGAGTCGGAGTCGCCGGAGTCGTATGTTTTAGGGTGGAGTCGGAGTCGCTTTTCTGAATATGATAGAGTCGGAGTCGGAGACGGAGTCACTTTTTGTGAATGTGGTGGAGTCGGAGTCGGAGTCATTCATTCGAATGTGGTGGATTCGAATTTGGAGTCACTATTTTTTGGTGTCTTTGATTCTAATTTTTGCTTAAAATTATTTGTAATTGTTTAAAACCGAAATTAAACAAAACTCAGTTAAAATACTTTGCTGAAAAACTAAAAATACACAATGTTTTTGTTGATTATTTTGTTCGAGGTTCGAAACAGCGCATTTATACCTAATACTGCCATTAATATCGGGTCATTGTGGGTCTGTACACACATATATGAGATGCCTACGAGTGCAAAATATAATTTTCGCACAGGAGCAATAATGCATATTCTACAGTTAAAAAGCTGGAAATAGTAATTGAAAGCACCGCACATTCATTCTGTTTATTTCTGTTTCGTTCATATCCCTTCAATTAATACATAAGATGTAGAAACTAGCAGTAAATGTGTTGCAAGTTACTTGCAAAACAGCTCAGCTGATGTAATACCTTGTACTCACATAAAGAGTGGTACCTCTGTACGCTCTTAATGTGTCTATATTCTATACCAGTGGTTCCTTATAACGATCTTTTCTAGTCTATCTTTTGGTTATGCTTTGATGCATGGATTGATAATCACTAGTCTTTGCAGAAACCTAAAGTTATGTTGTGATCATAAATATTTCTAGTCTTTAGGTTGTGATATACTGATAATGACTAGCCGTTGCGAATACCTGAAGCCATGGTCTAAAACATAAAGACTTCCAGTTTTCAGGCTATTTTATCGCTATTGATGAAGAAAATTCAATAAGCTTATTCTGATGTTAATAACTGGAATATAAGTCGTTTTTTTCAGCTACTTATGTACCTATGTACTTCAAATTGATCTCTTTGTTTTGTTTACTTCCTTGTCTTTAGGTCAAGTTAACATGTATTAATAATGAAAATTTCTGCGCATTTCTAAAGTTATTCCTTGAATATTGTTCAGTTCTTTAAGAAGTATGTTGGATTTCACCAATTCATTTACATGTTTAATTTTAACTGGAATAGTATCTATTTCTCCGCATTATATAATTAATTACTTCTTCTTAAGAAAGATTTGGCAATGTTGTAAGGTAATCAATGTAGGTATTTGGACACATGAAAAAAATAAAATACAATGTAACGAGCTGCAGTGAAAGAAATAACACAACACTAGCAAAAACTTCACTTAGTCACACACATATTGTACCTAAAAGCAATGGACTATCTCAGCTGCAATGATTGTTGCATTTATGCGATAGTAGAAATTTTCTTGCTGAAAACGTTCCAAATTGCACCAAAAATACAAAATGAAAGAACGTGGGCATTTATTAAAATGAGAAAGTGTATATAGTAAAGAGTCGAACGAGAATAAAAGACATAATCATATTACACACAAAGAAGCTAAAATTGGCTTTTATTCGTAAACAAAACGTTCCGAAAACGCGACGAAAGTAGAACAACTTTTGCCTATTATAGCCGAGATATAACATATTGTTGAGCAATAATATGACACCTTTTCTGCATTGTTACCCTGCAGAGTGTATGTAGATATAGAGGAGAAAAGACACTGTGCAAATCTTGCCTACCTAATTATCTACATGTATATTATGATTTTTGGTATTTTGAGCATAGTGATTGAATCAACTATTATAATTTCGTTGGATTGGTGCATACTTAGTAATAGAAAAAACTGTTGATATTTGTCTATGTATCTCAGGCTGGGTACTGCCTTCTTTGCCTACTCAGAAAGACGCCTGTCAGTAATATATATAATAGTGCACGCGACCCGTCATAAATGAAGGGATTCGATATTGTCTTTCCACAAATCTTCCATAAAAAAATACATCCATGCTAATAGTAAAGTAGGCGATTAAAATATTCTTGTACTTGTGCACTGGTCTAACTCGTATCACAGATACAATCATTATGAGTGAAAGGGAGACAGACCAACAAATTTTAGTCAATACTGAATTGAACATTGCAATAACATAGGAGAAATTATGCACAGGTTATTCTTAAATCTATCAATTAATTTATTTGTTTATGGAGACGCTTGGCATTTCAATGTATAAGAATAATCAACAGTATATAGGGTGTTTTTTTTTTGTGCGGACCAATTTCAATCATAGGTAAAAAACTTGAAGTAAATTAATTTTCCCTAATGATAAACTGCCAAAAGCTACTTGGTTTCGAGTTATAAGGACTTGAAGAAACTTTAAAACTCAAAGTAGGATACCACGTGCGCGCCAATGTTAGCGCTAGCCTTGATAGGTCCGACCTCACTGAAGCAATTTTTTATTTTGACAAAAAACCTGCAAGCATTTTACAGGTGCGAAGAATTTGCAATTCAAATTTTCGATGGGAAATTAACACTCAGCCATCAATGATAAACTTTGGTAGTTATTCCATAAAATAAATAAAACGTACAAACATTAAATACTTAATAACTTGAAACACTAAATATTTTTCCTAACTGTTAAATGCTTGCAGTTTTTATTGTAAAAATATCATTAATCTTTTTTTAGAGAGGTCGAAACCATCAAGACTATACTTTTTTCACTTCAAATTAATCCAAGTGAAGTTCAATTTAATCCAAGTCGAGGTTAAATTAATCCAAGTCAAATTCAAATTGATCCAACCCTAAGTTGAGTTAAGAATTGATATTATTACTCGTTAGTTTGATCGTATTTTGTGTTAATTATGTATCTATTGGGTGTGATGAGCGAGACAATCGTTTTTCCTTTCAAAGAGGAATACATAAAATTCCCGCCAGTGTGCAATCTAAAGACAAGCTGTCGTAAAATGTGCTAAGTAATCAGCATCAGGAGGCAGAGTGTTATTCAGATCTTTGAGTGGCGTAAAAGAAAGTCAATTATAAATTCTTCGTATTATACTACTCATTGAAGTAATTTTAACTCGTATTGTTGAAAAATGCTGCTTATCGCGTTAAAAAGGTGAGGGAAGGTTTTTAAAAACTTCTTGGCTGATAATAATTTGAATTATAATACATAGTTGCTGCTTGCTTGGTTGGTATGTGCGTTTGTGACGTTCTTAATTAGGGATGCTTCATGACCGTATCTGTGATACCAGTTTCACCAGTGCACAAGTACAAAAATATTTTAATCGCAGGGACTGTTAGGATGGATCTATTTGTTTGTCATCGAAAACTTGAGCCTTTTTAATGGAAACCATCGAATCCCGTCATTCTTGACGGATCATATACACTAGTATATATATANTTTTTATTAGTGAAACTTATTTTTTAACATTTTCTTGCCAATTTAAAAGTCGTTCGTAAATAAAGAATACAATAAACATATGTACAGGTTGCAACACCTGCAACTATTAATAAAAAAAATATTCATCTTATAAATTGTGAATAGTTGGAGTCGCAAAATTCCGGAAAGGTGGAGTCGGAGTCGCCAAATTCTGAAAACGTGGAGTCAGAGTCGGAGTCGCAAATTTATTCCTCCGACTCCGCAACCCCGCTTGCTATGTTCCTGACCCAAAGTGAGCCGCGGACCTAGAGCATGCACCCAAGCGAGTGTCCGTACTCGTACCGATCGATAGCTTGCTGCCAGTTGGTAGTAAAACTTTGGTTCGTTTTTCACTTCTATCAGCTGAATGAGAATGAACATGGGATGTTAATGACCTCTTATATTGATATCACTTGTTTTTCCAACCAATCAATTGATCAATTTCCAACCATTGTATGCTGCATGTATTTGAAAACAGTTCCACACAGTCAAACTAGAACTAGGAATTGAAATTGCTGAAATCAAAGAGTTGTCAAGTGATTTACGGGTAAAGAGCACAAAATTTCACTACTATGATGAGGGCTATTGAAAAAATTGATCAAGATTTCAATTTCGCTGTGAGTGCAGCTGGTGCTCTTGTTAGGATGTGGGGCAGTTCCGGCACTGCTGAAAACCTTCACAGGATTAGTCATCCTCGCACAATGATCTAGGCTTCTGAACGATCTATCGATCGAAATGTAACGAGATATCCATTTTTAACTCTACCGAAAATTTGCAATTACACCAAGATGCCTGAATTGAAGTAAGCAAAGTTACATTTGAAAGATCATTGAATAGCATTCATTGAATCACTCAATTCTAGTCTAAGTTCTCATGATAGACTTCATAATTGAAACCCAAGCACGTACGAGCTCATCTGAATTTAGGGAAAAGGTATGAAAAAGAAGTACATGAATTCTGTGAAAAAGTTTTTCGGTCGGATAAAACATAAATGAAGCTGCTGAGAAGAAACAGTTGCGCCCATGTGTGGTGAGAAGGAACGGCATACAAACCAGAGAACCGTACCCCTGTCGTCAAGGGGTATGGTGTTCTCAGGGAGGAAGTACATTTATGAGGATTTAGGGCACTTTAACGCCTTCTGGCTTCAAATAAATAGTTATCGCTGTTAGAAAAATGAATGTAGCACTATTTGAAGACAGTTCAGCGAAACATCTTTTAAAGAGTGCTGCATCATAGTGCATGGATGTAATTGAAATTAGGAGTGCACACAATATCCTAAAGAATTAAACACGGTGAAGGAAGTTCGTGAAAAAGAATGGTTAAAACGCCCGCCCATTTAAGGCCGTTTTGAAGAGCATGGGTTGTGCAAATTAATATCAATGAATGTGTTGTACGCTTTTTCATAGGGTCAGCTTCCGTGATGATTAATGAAAATGTACTTGAACATTGTTCCCAATTTTCTATTCTATATATTCGATAGACATTGTTCATGAGAATATCTGTCCTCACTTGCATTCAAAATTAAAATGTTATATTATGAACAGAGGAAAACTATTTGGTTAAATGCTTTAGTTATTCGTCCTATTCGAGAACACAACTCCTTTTTCTTTACGCCTACCAACTCCTCCGATGTAATTGCGTGCATAAACAACCTAAACAATAAATCAAGAGGGCTGCAAACGTTTCCGACAAAAGTACTAACAATTATTGCTGATATTGTAGCCCCGCTGATATCCAATCTGATTAACCAGTCTCTCTTAGTAGGCACTTTCCCGAACTCCCTCAAAGTTGCTAGAGTAACCCTTATCTTTAAAAATGGTGAAAAAAACTGTGTAAACAGTTTTCGACCTATCTCCGTACTACCAATTATTAGCAAGTTATTCGAAATAATTGTGTATAAAAAAGTGTACTCTTATTTTGAACAAAAATAATTTCTTTACGATAGACAATACGGCTTTCGCTCTAAAAAATCAACAACACAGGCAATATNGTTCAGATCATACCTAACAAATCGGATGCAATACGTTGTCATCGACGACGCAAAATCGGACCCACAGACAATTAGCCATGGAGTCCCACAAGGATCTGTTCTTGGGTCTCTCCTATTTCTGATTTTTATCAATGATATCATTAAATCTACATCTTCCTTCAAATTCATACTTTTTGTCGATGACAGTACGCTTTCTGCGGTCCTTCCGAACCAAAATACCGCCATGATAGCGGAGAGTATAAATAATGAACTTCATAAGGTTTCATTGTGGCTTAAAGATAATAAAATAAGCCCTAAAATCGATAAAACGAAATATGTTACATTCTCATACAAAAAAAATGTCTCTCTCCCACGCATTAAAATTGGCGAAGGTGAAATCGAAGAAACCTCCTCATGTAAGTTTCTGGGCATCATAATAGATAAACATCTGACCTTCAACGAGCACATCGCTCGTATTAGTTCTAAATTATCAAAATCCATCGGAATCCTAAATAAAGTTAAAAATTTCCTGCCTGAAGCAGCTTTACAAATGCTCTACCGAACGCTCATTTCTCCATACTTGCAAAACGGAATAGAAGCATGGCACGGAACTGAAAAAATAAAATCAACAAAATTTTTCCTCTGCAAAAAAGAGCTATCATAGCGGTAAAGAACCTAGAATATAATGCTCACACAAATGATTCATTCAAAAATTTAGAAATACTTAAACTTTCGGATCTCTACAATATCTCCATTTGCAATTTCATTTACAAAACACTTGGAAATGATGGCGACAGTAGCCTAAAACAATTAGTAACTGCGCAAACTGGTCATCACGACCATTTAACCCGAAATAGAAATAAATTCCTGCTTCCCTATTATTCAAAGGCCCGGTCGCAACACAGCATCCTCTTCGTTGGAACTAAAACTTGGAACTCAACACCTGCGGAGATCCGTGAAAGTAATTCTTACAAAGTATTCAAAAGACATCTTGAATCTCACTTCCTATCAAAATACTAGTCGTGTAAGACCACCAAGTCATATCTTGCCTCCTACATGTCTGGCCCTAATAAAGTGATTTGCCATAGGTAACATAACCGACCTTCAGTCTGCTCTTAATCGTTTTATCGAATATATTGTTAAATATTGCCGATTTGACCTAAATTGTAAAATACAGCATCAAATATCGAGTCAATTATCTCATTGATCAGTGTATTGCGAAACTAGGTTAAGTGAATTAGGTTAAAGATTATTGTACACCTTAGAATAATGTGATGGTAGGATGCCCTAGAAGTCGCTGAACTTGTTCGGGCCCACAAGTAGCTATACTCTAGTTTGACCATTGTATTAGACTTAAGAAACATTCTACCTCTGTATCACCTGTGGTAAATAAATTGAATAAACAAAAAAAATTGCTTATTCACAGCATCTGTTGGATAATCGGTCTCCTTGTCGTCTACATCATCATCCATGAATTCTTCAGTTAACTCTTTTAACTCTTCAGATGACTTTATGGTCCTGATTCGAATGTCCGATTGGCAGTTCCTTCCTCACTTTGATATCGGTGACAACCTGATACCGTGGGCCAGTTTGAATGACTGTGGGTGTGGTAACTGTTATGCGAATTTGAGTACGAGTATCCCTCTTGTATGATTGATTCTTTTAAAAAACACTCAGAGTGACCCTGCTTGTATGTTTAAACGATTCCCTCTAAAAACCCTCAAATTAGTCTCAGTTTGGAACTGATAAAATGTTATCTGTGTCAATAAATTGTAAAAAATTTTGCCCATCTAGGGAAGAAAAAACCGTAGCACTTCTTACCCATACCCAATCGAGTCGGTTTTTTCAAAAACACTTACCGTAACTAACTTTAATTTTATGTAAATTATTCCACTTAGAAATTTTAATTACTTCTCAGCTTCAAATTAATCAAATTCTCAAAGTGTACGTACATCACAAAGTTTTTTGCCTGTCCTGAGTGAGAGCGAACATACCTTTAGTTCCACTCTGTTAAATCGATTTTCCTATAAACACTAAATTATTCCCAGCTCCGTGGTCACATTTATCACACAAGTTTTTCGTTCATCTAGGAGGATGGAAGCGCAGCCAATTTTTTCAAGCTTCAGATTGAGATTACTTTGAACTTTTTAGGTGCAATAGTTTCAAAACGAAAGCTAGGTTAAGTGAGGGTTCGAAAATGAACTGAATTCGAAAGAAAAGAAGTAATCATTCATCAAGGGATAAGACCTTGTGTTCTGACAACTGCACACGAAATATTTAATAAGGTTCAGATTGAAACTAATTTGAAATTTCTATGTGCAATAGTTAAAAAATAACATTTGGGTGGAATTGTGCGACCTGTTCCAAAGAATTTCAGGGCAAAATGAGTGGTTCCAGCAGTGGTCTCAAAACGGCACTCTAATAACGTCGATCTCAGTCGTTCGAGTATTTACTATAAAAATCATTGCTATGCTTTCATTTGTGTAAGTATATATATATATATAAATGCACGACGGCTATTAATATTGTGGTGTCTACAACTTTTTAAATTATTATGGGTGTTACATTTTTATTAATGTTCTCATTGCGATTTCTGCATCTATGATAACCTAAGGTTGGTCAATTATTCACTTCTTGATTTAAAAATTTTAATCTATTAAATTTACTAATTTTAAAAAGTTTATGATAGTTTATGCAAAAGTAGTTCGGATAGTTAATGCAAAACGAAACCCCATATACAGTCAGTATGTGTAAATAGTGTCTGGACCCCAATACCGAACAGATTCATGATTCAAAAAGCTCGACGAGTGTTCTCATCTCTGTACCTCCCTCAGAGTAATGCAGATGCGGTAAAAAAAATTTCATCCAATATTCCAAACGAAAAACCAAATCAGAGGAATGATGTCGTAGTCAGTTACCGTTCATCTAACGTGGGACAAAAAGCTCTCTCGGCTCATAGAGCTCTTTTGTGGAACAAGCTTCCCCAGCATATCAAAAACTCTAAAACTAAAAAAAGTAGAGTAAATGTGTCACGTCATTTTGCATCTCAGTTATAGGGCCTGCAGCACTTTCGGTGTAAATTTCCCACTTACCTGAAATTTTGATTTTCCTGAACTTTCTGTTAGAAAATTCGTAATTATTTCTTTTTTGCCTTCGCTAAGTCATTCTAACAATAATCTTTATTATTTCTGTCGACTATAATGAGCAACACAACCGTCAGCTCAATGCAGCAGAATAAAGGTCGTTTTTGTCGTAGTAATTAGTAGTATTCTCTCTCAAACTTTCTCATCTTTATTTATAATTTTTATTTATTTTCTATTTTCT
>JACJUY010009366.1:12162-27209 GCA_014220935.1 Platorchestia sp. MABIK | reverse complement strand
GAGGATTGGCACTCCCAAAGGGAAATGTGAGTTCCCGAGCTGGGAGTTTGATAGCCTTTTTTTGTTGGAATAGCATCGATTTTTCAGTTTTGTAACGGACCCTCTTTTTCGGTACACTAATGTTTTGTTTCCAGCACCTTTTACCCTATTCTTCTACAGTTATCCTGTTTCGTAAACGTTTCTCAATTTACTGTTCCTATTCGCAAGGGATCTTGGGTAGCGGTTCCCCTCAGGAGGATACAACTATTGTATCTATGGGAATTAGCGCTCCCAGGGGGACAATGTGAGGGCCCGAGCTAAAGGTTAGGTAGGCTTTCTTTTCGTTAAAATAACACAGGTTTTTGTTTTGTTACGGACCAACTTTTTTTTCGGTTCACTGCTGTCCTGTTTTTTCAACACCTACTACTTTCTTCTTCAACTTTGATCTTGCTTGTTTCATGAATTTCTTTCTTATCCTACTGTTTCTATGCCCTTTCTGCATGGATTCCGCGCTCTTTTAACTCCATACTAAATGGTGCCTTCTTCCTTCCTCTCTTTGGATCGCCTTTGTTGCGGATAGGGAGGCTTGAACTAACTAATAATCTAATCTAATCTTCTCCAAAACGACCATGATTTAATAAATGACACTTAAAGTACGAGTATAAACAGCTAGGATGAAACAATACTTGAGACAAAATCGGTGAGTTTCGGACCTTACCACAACTTTCGATGCATTTTTATACCGCCATCAGCTATCGAAAACAGCTTAACACGTTCGTCGCGTTTTGGGCCGCATGTGATTCCCAATCGGTAAATTTTTAATTCACGTTCTGATATATGAGAAACTTTTAATCTGTTTCGCAACCTTTTTAATGAATAACTGTTATTATATGAGGTGAAATGTTATCGTGCTATTGTATTTCCATATTTCTAGGGATGAATAAAAATGTATTCGAGCAGTAAAGTCGATTACCCTGTTTTGCTACTTACAACGTAACCAAACCCAGCGTTAACAGCCTCGGATACGCGATGAATGTGTTAAACATGCTATGTTTGAAGTGCCGCGGGTCATCTTTTTCGTGTATCTGATACTGTTATCTCTAGCTTTAAACTATTCCTACAAATTATTCGTATTATGCGCATAACTTTTGACGAATCGCTCGCCCATTTTGTATTCTAACAACTGAAGTGTAACTCGCCACTCGCCGTATCGAGCAGCGGCCGAACTTCGCCGTGCAGAGGAAACAGTTTTTAGTTTTGCATCGGTGAGCTGTGAAGTTTCCTCCTGCTGTGTTATACATCTAGCTGTGGTTACACAGAGAGCTGTGTGGTTCTGGAGGCTATGAGTGTGTTTTTAATCGGATGAAGAAATAAGAGCTTATTTGTTGATTTTTTTTGTCAGGCTGAAAGCCAGCAAAATTTGAATAAAAACCTGCTTTTTGTTTCAAAATTTTTATTCCGCTTCCGTAGCAGAATGCGTAGAATTTTATTCGGTTTTCCAAATAAACAAGGATTCATTTTGCACGTCACGTGAGGTCAGCGAATAAACTCATTCTTTATATTTCTGAGTTGGTACACTCGTCTAGTTGATTGGAGTCCGACTTATCCAGCGTATTTTTTGTTCTAACTTTCTCAATATCATTTCAGTCCGAAATGACGTCCAGTCGATCGCAATAGGAAACGAACCGACTGCTCTGTTTCAAAAGTACGACTCTGCCTCACAATCTCTGACGTAATTTACTGGTCCAAACTTGCTCGTGAAAGTTTCGCCAAAACTGCCTTTAAACTCGACAACTTCTCTATCTGGACTGCTGCGCTACAGTCTTCGCTAACGGCACAGAGTTTCTTTTTTATTATGGTAGTTCACTTATGTATTAAGATGTATTTGTCACAAATTTTTGAACATTGACGATATCTTGTGTAGGTTCAACGAGAAAAATTGTATTGAGTAGATAGTGGGGGAAACTTTATTCTTGTGTTTCTGTCATTAATGAAGTGATTAATTCGGCAAATATGTAATAGATTATTGTGAGCATAACCCGATTCATAAATTGCTTTGTTCGGTAAGGCAGCAACACGGTTCACAAATTCATTGATTTAGCAAGGCAGCAACACGGTTCATTAATTTCTTGATTCGGTTAGGCAGCAACACGGCTCACAAATTTCTTGATTCGGTTAGGCAGCAACACGGCTCATAAATTCTTTGATTCAGTTAGGCAGCAGCACGGCTCACGAATTTCTTGATTCGGTTAGGCAGCAACACGGCTCATTGTAGAATTAACATCACGTGTCTCTCTCCTGAGGGCGACCTTCTAGGTTATACTGGGTATCAAGGATACCATGAGCTATTTCATCTTCCTTACGTTGATTAGGTTTTCACCATCATGATGATGGGTGACCCATGGAACCATATTATTCATCTTGAAAAACAGCAGAATTACTGTCTTGATTTTTTCATTTCGTTAGTGATATTTTGATCTTTTTTAATATTGATCACGTTAATAATATATGTAACATTTTTTTAAAATATAACACGTTGGTCACAGTGAGCCGATGGTGTACAGGGAGGGAATTTCAATAATGCTGCTGACCGAACTGTAGTCCCACACTTAATTTTTATGATTACTTAACCAAAGCTAAATGAATGTATGATCTGATGTTTGATTTTTTCATAATTTCTTACTAAAATTGTGGGAATTTAGAGTTAAATATTGAACTTCAGTTTAACCCATCGCAGTCATCGTGCTAACATGCCAACTAATATAAAAGTCGTGATTCTCTAATTGATCTGATCAAAATTTTTTATTTCATGCGCACAGTTTACTTTCCAAAAATATCTGCCACACTTCTCGCTAATTTTGTGAGATTTGTGGGGCTTTGCCATTTTAATTTCCAATCACTCGAAACAATGCCTTTGGCGATCCGACGGAAACCTCTTTACACTTTAAAAAATGAAGTTCATGAAAATCTCATCATCGCGTACGAAAAATAGTTATGTTGAAGTCGAGTGTAAGGTAAGAGAAAAATTTTACCTGAAAAATATCCTCGTTTATAAATCGTCTTTACAGGAGAAAAGCCTCCTTACGAAATGGCCCTATGTAAGGAAAGATCCTTAGTGAAAACTCGGTTTATGTAGATACATGGTCTATAAAGGAAAAACGTCTTGTGAGGAAGAGCATTGCAGTAATGGAGATCACAGCTGGGACAAATGCAAAACATAACTCTCGCCCCCTTGCATGACTCTCGCCCCCTTGCATGACTCTCGCCCCCTTACATGACTCTCGCCCCCTTGCATGACTCTCGCCCCCTTACATGACTCTCACTCCCTTGCTCAACTCTCACTCCCTTNCGGTGAGTGACAACTTTTCGTCTCCTCAATGTCATGAGACTAGGCGCTGGGTTTTCCCGTTTTTTATAGGCGTTTTTAATGCTCCTTGATGTTCTTTAGCTTCAGAGCTTCTCTGATAGATGTAAAATTATCTCCTGGTATCTGGAGAAGCGGTTACATGCCATGACTGTGAAAGATTGCGTAACAATAATAGTCGTCTAGCAACTTTAGTCTGTTGGGCTTTCAGCTGCAAGTTAACAATTCTTCCAATAGAAGACAGGTTTCATTCGAATCAGAAAAGTGTCGTAGTTTTTCGCATTCGTCATATTTCAAAGACGTTCATTACGAGGTTTTTCATTCCGCAACAAAAAGTTCCTACTCTCCATTATTCTCAATAACGTTGAACTTTATGTCATCTGTTATCAATGTCTTCCACTATTTTTCTTTTCTTATAACGCTAGTATTATTTCACTGTACATGCTAAAGATTGAGCGCACAATCCCGATGCACTTGCTTTGCTTCCTAAACACTTGAGTAAGTAAAGTTCAACCGAATCCAGAAAAGTTCATAAAAACCAGCAGTTAAATTTCAGTGATTTTGATTTGAACGTTGTCAAGGCAGCGCCAGGAATCGAAAACTTGTTTTTCCGACCTTCGTTGGCTTCTGGAAATTAAGTTTCTTTCGAAGCACACAATGCAGCCTTTATATCAACGACTGCGGGGGCCAAAGCGATTTTCTATAAATTGATTTTAAGCGAGTTTGCTTATTGCAATGGTGGTAACTTAGCGTTATGACTTGGTCTTATCACGATCAACAAAATCTGCATAAGCTCGCAAAGGCGCAATGCCCAGTTCGACTTCAAGCGCCGTCCCAAGCGTTTTAGTTGCGATTTTCGTAGGAAGTTTCTGTTGTTATTGAATATTTGCGGAACATCCGAGTCGTAATTTCCTGATTTTGAGGAGCTTGAAATAAAACTTTCAATGACAACATGGTCTTGAATTTGTACGTTATGAAAGATTTTAGCAAGTCTCGATTTCGCACACGAGGGAGAATTGAAAGATCAGCTTCGTGTCTATTTTGAGGAGAAGAAACGATTCAAGAAACAAAAAGCAACTCGATGTGTTCGTGTTTTTACACTTTAGAACAATTTCGCGGGATGAAAAATGTTGAAATTCGGTAATTTACAGCATGAGGAAAATCTTCTGCTCTGCAGAGTTGCTCATCCGGTACAGACATTTTACTCTCCAAGACACGTAACGCAGAAGCGATTGCTTGCATTGCGGCATGTTACAGTTTCCTTTCAGTTCTTTTCAAGCCTCGATAATCTGCTGCATCAGGAATGATAAAACGGTTCCCAGATGCCAGCTTTCTCTGAATAATGATTTTTTCCCCATCGGGTCAGCGACCTCTGACTACCTTTCCACTTTTACGGTTTTCAATGTAGGATACAAGGAGGGTGCCTGCTCGTTCAAAACTGAGCATCGTTCTCTGATTTTTTATCTGTTTACACAATGCAGTGAGCCCTTTTGCATAGCACATTCGCTTAGAGAGGACTTGTCAAAAGTCTGCGTCACAATCCTTATGGTTGATACACTCTGTTTTAAGAAAGATGTATTTTGAAACCTCCAGAAAAGAATAAGGTGAAAAGAATGAGCCTAGTGGTACATTTCGTCCACAAAAATCCTTACCTTCAGACACCAATCACTGGGGTAGAAGAAGAGGTAAGTAGAAGGAGACGATACCTGCTAATGTTAACAATGATTTATTTATAGCCACTTCACAATCAATTCTACTCCTAGCACCTCTGTTACGGAAGAATGGAAATGCGGTTGGTAAAAAGCAACAGTTTCACTCTCAGTCGTGTTTGAAGCACTAATGATAGAATTAGGAACTCCTTTCAAACAAATTATAATGATCATAACGTTTGAGGTGTTGTGTTCACAAAAACCGTTGAAATTAAGCAGGGAACCTTAATTGAAAGAATCTAAAGGCAAAAGAGTAATTTGAAAACGAAGCTCGTTAATATGTAGAGTGATTGCATCAGCAATATTATGCAAATGCTTAAAAGAGACTGGAAGCAGCGAAGGACCAGGGACTGGTAAACTTTGGGCACCAGCTGCAATTTTCAAGCGATTCATTAAGAGTTCCTACGATAGTAATGTACGAAAGAAGACAAAACTTATTTGTGTGGGCACTGCTTATATAGAAGGAAAATGATGATCTTCCCTACCCATAAACTCAAGCACATGCCTCCATTTGACAAGCTATGCCTCACTGTCAAATGTGTACCGAGATGAAATTCATCGTCTACAGATTGCATAACTTCAATCAGGTTTCTATGAAAGGAGCGAGGAAGAATTAATTTTTTAGTATGTACTCTGCGCTTAAAAACAGAGGAATTTTAAAAAATCAGGGAACTAGATAGCAGGCGAAGGATAAGGTAATGAGCGCTGAAAAACGGAGATCAAGGATCCGAAAAAAACTATCCGTCACCAAACAAAAACTCTTTCAATTCCAATCAAAAGTAAGCCTACCTAGCTTCTAACTCTATACCTCGCATCTTTCTCTTATGAGTACTAATCCCAATGGACACAATAGCTGTATCCTCGGGAGAATACAATTATAAGAACGTTTTGTTACGTTCAATTGTAAGAACATTCCCAATTATAAGAACGTCCACAATTGTAAAAACGCTAGAAGAGTTTGTTATAACTTGCACTAAACGTATAAATAACTTGACTAATGCTTTAGAGATTTATAAAACTCGGGTATGAAAAGAAAATCCGATGAGTTTTGCAACATTAATCGAAGAGAACGAAGTCAAGGAACAATCAGAAACGGTATCTGTAGAATTGAGTCAACAAGCGTGAAAAATCAGATTAGATTAGATTATAAGTTAGTTTAGGCCTCCCTAACCGCTACAAAAAAAGAGCGTATCGAAGAGAGGAAGGCACCATTTAGTATGGAGATAAGAGAATGAGGAATCTATGCAGAAGTGGCATCGAAACAGGAAGTTTAGAAAAAAGTTCATGAAATAAGATTAAAGTTGAAGAAGAAAGTCAGAGGTGCTGACAAGCAGGACAGCAGTGAACCGAAAACAGGCGGTCCACGACATGGCAAAAAAAATTTTTTTCAGCAAAAAGAAGGCATACCTAACTCTCAGCTCGGGCCCTCACATTTCCCCCTGGGAGCGCTAATTCCCATAGATGCAATAGTTGTATCCCCCTAAGGAGAGCGCGAAAAATCAACATCGATAACATGATTGGTGTGAAATCGTAAAGGTGCTCAAGTGCAATCGANCGTGTTGATAAAATAGTCATCCATCCAGTGGAAATTGCAATCATTTCCACACTTACTCTATGAAAATCATTTACTCTGAACGTGTCCGGATTCTGTTTAGTATTCAATCTAAGTCCCATCAATAAATTTAAAATGAAATTGACAGAGGTTTTCCGAAGATTTTCTTACTATTTCGCTGAAATCAAACTTCAGCAGATTAAACGAAGTTCAATTAACTCGTTTGAGCAAAATCGGATCACAGACGTCAAGTTGCAGTTTTTCTTCGCTCGCAAAAGCCTGCACTTGTAAGCTTGAGTCTTCTTCCCGACTCTACAAGAAACGTCTTCGTACTTTTAAACATAATCCTCTCGCGTGTAAATAGACCGATAATTGAGAAATGCAAATTTTCCGTGTCATTGCGCATTGCATGGGATCTCCATCAAAAATCTTCAGGAGCAATCAAACTTGCATTGAAAGCAACCAGTATTCGCTGTCTCTTAACATGCGTGTGTTGAGGTTTTTTTTTTGAAACAGAAAAATATGGAGTATCGCAAGTATAATGCGATAAAAATAACCCGGATTTTCGAATCGATGGGCTTCATCCCTAAACCTGTGAAGGTATGGATAGGATTTGCAAACGAGGCGTTCCGAACACGACTGCTTTACTTCATTTTTGCTCTAAGTGCTGCTACGTAGACGCGAAACCGGGCGCAAATAAAACTTGCAAACTTTCAGGTGCACAACCGCACGTGTTCATGGATGCAAAAATTTCCCTAGCAAATTGACTACATTTTATCTTTGAAAATTGTATAGTATACGCAATAGTTATATGGCCTGGTCATTCAACTAGAGTCAATGTTGAACATTAAAAAGTAACTCGCTGTTATGTATTGTCATTATTTTCAATTGAATTCTAACATTCTAGAAAAAGATTCGATCGCATTGTAAGTTATTTCAAGCCTTCCTAAACACAACAAAGGGATTTCTGGGTAAGGAAGGAGGAAGACACCATTAAGTATGGGATTACAGAGACAAGGCGTGCGTACGTGAACAACGAGGGGCGTAATTGAAACTGCTTAGACGCGTAGCAACTCGCCTTACACTTGATTAAGTTCTTCCTAAAATCCATCATTTGATGCGGGAAGCAACATCGAAACCCAAGTCTCAGCCGTGGAACCGGAGTAAAATTTTTAACGTCAATAATCGAAGTTCGCGGTCCAAGTTCGGACCAACCAGAGAATAAAGTTCAACAACTTTCGAGAATAAGAAGATCAGTGAAAGTAATAAGCATCCACTAAACTTGATGGACTTACTCTGGTGTTGGGACTGGATTAGATAAATCGAATTTTATGCGCGAAATAATTTTAAAAGTTCAGAATGAATGAATATTTTATACCAAACGTGCATAGACTAATCGAGGCGTTTGCACTTAATGTTATGTTTTGGTCTCTGGTGAAAATTAAACTGATTTTTATTGCAGATGAATTTTTGGTACTGATCTCTTTTTTTCACTCATTTCCGCAGAAGGGCTTTAAAACGAGCTTTCTATCCGAAGACCTATTCTTACGAAGTTAATTTTGTTCTGAGTAACCGAGCAAATAAGATGCATGTTAATCGGAATAATTTGATATGGCAGTAATTATTTCCCTACGTCTTCTGTGCTTTGGCTGCGATAACACGTTCACTTCTGAGTGGGACAAATGTGCACCACTAGGTAAACTATTACTCATTTACGAACCAATGTAAATGAATAACATTTCAAACTATTTCGCGACCTCTATCTGAGGGAATTTTTTTGTAGGTGGATAATATTCTTGTGCACTTAAATTTTGTACATTTCCTACACAGGAAGGAAACTTATTCAAGCAAAAGTCGCTTTTCCCGTTCTATTTTTCACACCCTAACCAAATCAACTTTATGATCCCCGCAATCGTAGTCAACGTGTTAAAATTTGATTATGTGTTAGTTTACGCCTCCCTAACCGCTAAAAAAATAGTTCCGAAGAGAGGAAGTTACCATTTATCATGGAGATAAGGGAACGCGGAATTTATGCAGAAGGGGCATAGAAATAGTGAGTTGAGAAGGAAGTTCATGAAACAAGATAAAGTCGAAGAAGAAAGTAGTAGGTGCTGAAAAACAGGACAGCAGTGAACCGAAAAAGATGATCCTTAACATAACAAGAAGAAGTATTTTATTTTTACAAAAGAAGGCCTAACTAACTCTCAGCTAGGGCCCTTACACATTTTCCCCCTGGGAGCGCTAATTTTCGTAAATATAATAGTTGTATCCTCTTGAGGGGTTGGGATGCCCTAATGATGGTCATGTCCACCCTCCGCATGACATGAATTCCGAAACTCAAATTTACTCATGAGATTAGATGGGCTAGTTAGAGCCTCCCTGACCACAACAAAGGTGCTCAAGAAAGAAGGGGGGGAAGGGCACTGTTTAGGATTGAGTTAAGGGAACGAAGATTTATGCACATAGCTTGTTCCCACTCAACATCTCCAGCGCTCAGAAACGGCAAGTTACGATGGAAGTTCAAAAGCATGGTAAAATTTGAAGAACAAGGTATTAGGTACTGGAAAGCATGACAGTTGGGAATTGAAAAAAGATTGTTCGTTACAAAACAAAATCCTAATCTATATAAAATAAATTCTTACATACCTAATCTCAAGCTCAGGATCTCACATATTCCCCCCGGGAGTGCTAATATCCATATATACAATAGTTGTCTCCCATCGAGGGGTTCTATGGATGGATATTCATATAATATCCCTGGAATCAAAATTCAGCAGATCAAACGAAGTTCAATGAGTTAGATAGGGAAAAATCGGATCACAGACGTCAAGTTGTAGTTTTTCTTCAAGTTGCGACTGGAAGACATCAGCGAAAACACAAAACTCGCAGACTTGCAAGGCTAGGAAACGTGTGTGAAAACTCACAGGAAATGACGTTGAAATTATCATTGGTGATCAGAGAGAGAAAAAACACCTCGCCGCCGCAATCAGCTGAAGCAGAGCTCCCGCAGCTCCGCTCCGGTGCGGGCTGATCCGAGCGTCTCGTTATTTCCAAAGATTTGCGGAGTATTTTGCCGCAAAATGATCACGTCGGTCGACAAATTAGAATTCCAAAATTCTCGGCGGTCCTAGCATTGGGAAAATTCAAATTGAATACTCCGCCATGTAAAAGACGACGTGGGTTTTACTTTTTATTCCGTAGTATTACTGTCGGCCTCTCACACGTTCTGGGATGATAGAGAAAAGTTACATTTCGAAATAATCCTGATAATTTGTCAAATTTATGAACCAGATTGGATTATAGGTTAGATTAAGCCTCCCTAACCGCTACAAAAAAAGAGCGTATCGATTGAGGAAGGAGGAAGGCACCATTTAATATGGATATTGGGGAATGCGGAATCTATGAAGAAGGGGCATAGAAGCAGTAAGTTGAGAAAGAAGTTCATGAAACAAGATAAAAGTGGAAGAAGAAAGTAGTAGGTGCTGAAAAACAGGACAGCAGTGAACCGAAAAAGGTGGTCCTCAACATGGCAAAAACAAAATTTGATTTCAACAAAAAAAAAAGGCCTACCTAACTCTCAGCTCGGGCCTCACACATTTTCCCCTGGGAGCGCTAATTCCCATACATACAATAGTTGTATCCCCCTGAGGGGATTTATGAATCATGGAGAGAAGTTAAGTGGGGGAGAAAGGTCAAACAATGGAGAAAGGTCAAACAATAGAGAAAGGTCAAACAATAGAGAAAGGTCAAACAATAGAGAAAGGTCAAACAATAGAGAAAGGTCAAACAATAGAGAAAGGTCAAACAATAGAGAAAGGTCAAACAATAGAGAAAGTTCAAACAATAGAGAAAGGCCAAACAATAGAGAAAGGCCAAACAATAGAGAAAGGCCAAACAATAGAGAAAGGCCAAACAATAGAGAAAGGTCAAACAATAGAGAAAGGTCAAACAATAGAGAAAGGTCAAACAATAGAGAAAGGCCAAACAATAGAGAAAGGCCAAACAATAGAGAAAGGTCAAACAATAGAGAAAGGTCAAACAATAGAGAAAAGTCAAATAGTAGAGAAAGGTTAATAATAGAGAAAGGTTAAATAATAGAGAAAACTAGAGTAATAGAGGAAACTTATATAATAGAGAAAGGGAAAATAATAGAGAAAAGTTAAATGAATGAAAAACTAATTTCAATAAAATGAAAATATGCTTATTGGCCATGCACTGAGAATTGTGTGGTGGGTAGGAATTCATTTTTTGATTGCAAAAAACAGTACATTTTCAAATGTTTCCTCAACCGCCTGTGCAAGTTAGAGAACATTTAATCCTAAACGAACATTGACTCGAATGATAGTGAAAAAAATGCGTGAGTAAACCTTGCCTAACTTATTTAACCCTAAGTAAGTTTCCTAAGCTTTTACTTAAATCTGAACAAACCCGCCACAACTTGAATGAAACTCACACCAAGTTGAGACAATTAAAAACCTTCATTATTCCATTAATTAATTACTCTTAGAACAAGGAGGGGAAAGTTTCTTGTAAGATCTTGTTATTTCACCTCAACATTTCCCCGCTTTTAAACCTTAGAAAATTTAAAACAATTATCACGAAAAAACAATTGACAGGAGTTGGTTGCTATTGAAAATTGACATAACATTACGGAGAACACATAAGTCACAATGATTTCCATGTTGCCATAAATTAATTCGCCATAACCTCTGGGAGAGCGTGTTGACGCTGGCACATTTGCACTTTCAAGGGCCAAAAAATAATCAGAGAATTGGATTGGACAAAACGCTAGTTAAGGTCTCCCTATCCGCAACAAATGCGATCCAAAGTGAGGAAGGAAGAAGGCCCCATTAAAGGTGGATTTAAGGGAACGCGGAATCCATCCAGAAAGGGCACAGAAGCAGTAATTTGAGAGAAAAGATTATGAAACTAGACCAAAGTTGAAGAAGAAAGTAGTAGGTGCTGATAAACAAGACTGCAGTGAACCGAAAAAAGGTGGTCCTTAACGTAATAAAAACATTTTATTTCAACAAAAAGAAGGCCTACCTAACTCTCAGCTCGGGCCCTCACATTGTTCCCCTGGGAGCGCTAATTCCCATAGATACAATAGTTGTATCCCCCTGAGGGGGAGTGAACCGGAAAAAGGTGGTCCTTGACATAACAAAAACATTTTATACCAACGAAAGGAAGGCCTATTTAACTCTCAGCTCGGGAGCGCAAATTTTCCCCTGGGAGCACTGATTCCCATACATAAGCTCTGGAAGAGCATGTTGACGCCGACGCATTTACACCTTCAGGGAACAAAAAACAATCGAAGGAGAATACCTAAATATCGATGGCACTCGAGTCAGAGGTCGGCTTCACGAACGCCGGTCTTCAAAGCGGAAAAAATGTAAAGCTTCTGATACTCGAAAACAAAGACCTTATAACAGACAAGTGATGCTGATACTGCGGTATGTAGCTCACGCAACCCCACTGAACCATTGATCCACAGATGCACGCTGACGAAGACAGACACTAGCAGAAAATGAGTCTTACTCATCCAAGTTCTGCAATCATCATGAGGACAACTTAATTATCATTTTAATTGCTTAACCATCGTGACCACTAAAAAGCGATCCGCACAATGAGGCGCAGTAGCATTTTACATTTTAAGTACAAAATAAAATCGTGAATGACATCAATAAATTGACATCGCCTTTATAACTTAAAACTCATGTGAGATTGGATTGCATACAATATATCAGTTTCTTGGAGAAACCTATCGAGACCTCCCCTCAATGATAATTATTGAACAGGGCCCGATCGAGTCTCCCTGCAACTCGCTCGTCACTATCTCACTCGGACCAAAGTACCGGCGTCTCAGTGCAGCATACCGTTGGCACTCTGTGAGAATAAGGGCGAGGACAACATCCTTCAATGCATTCCCCTGAGATGTGTGTCACATCGTTCTGTTTTGTGGGAGTTTTCAGATTTCTTTATTCCCATTCCTTGTTAATAATTGCGTGAAACATCAACGAACACGTAATACGTGAATGATTTTGACCATATGAACGAAGTGAATGTAAAACTTTGAGCTAACGGAAGTATAAAAAAAGCCTTTGGAGAAGAATATGTTAAATTTAGAATGCTGGACAAGTTATTAAAAGAGGTATACACAACTGTGTTTTGGTATATTCTACTGTCAAGAAAACTGAAAGCGAATTTTTTTTTCGTTTGATCTGTTCAACGCTATACTTCACGAGGCGTATAGTTTACAATAAGAGACTGAAATTCGCTTAACACACCAGTACTAGAATACTTGCCTACTCATACCAGTACATACTAGCATATTCCAACCAAACCCTTTGGTATATGTGCGGCATACCCAAAGTTCAAAGAATTTACTGCATGATTTAACGATCCGCTTAGACTCACGAGGTAGAAAAGAACGATCAAGCATGACGAGATCAAATAAACACGTTAACCGCCATGTGAGCCACCGGCGTACACGGAAGGAATTTTCATATCGGTGCAGACCGACCAGTGGTCACAAAATAAACTCAATATTCATAAATACTTCTTGAAGCTAAATGAAGGCACGATCCAGTTAAAGTTTGCCATTTTCAAAATTCCTCACTACAATTATCAACTCTAAATTTGAGTTGAGTATTTAACTACAGTTTAACCTACCGCTGTCAAAGTGTTGAGCAATAATTTTGTGGCTCCTGCCTGCAGCCGTCACAGGTGCTGCGCTCATCAGTGTAATGCACGGTGGCCTCCGAAAACAAGGAAGCGATATTCCTCTTTCACCCTGGATAACACGGATAATATGAGGGGCAGCTGTCCAAATAAAAGGTGTATAATATCTCTCTGTTTGCTCACGAGGCCAACGTAATCTTCCTGTTTTTTCAGGAACGCCATCACGTATTAAATCCGGACCTCAAGTTTGCCATCACGAATATTTTCTCCCCAACTACGCTCACTTGGCCCAAGATCAATGGGCGTGATTGTCAATTTATGCTTTTTGGACTCTGGTTTGAATAAAATTGTACGTGGGTTTTTACTCAATTTTTTTAATTCAGGACCCTCGATCTAAAAAGGTGTTTTGATTAAAATAAGTATGGAACCTAACATGCAGGTATAGGATAATAGTTATCTGCTTTGAAACTTTTCTCATATTTTCACTGTAACTTGTGCACTTGGTGAAAGTTAACACTTCTTCGTCTTTTTTCATCAGATAATGAATGAAATTTCGAGGCTGAGTTTTTATTTAACATCCAAACCGTACAAAAAAAAAATAAAATCTAAGTCCTCCGATTCCTCAAATTCCTCCGAATTTAAACACGAACCAAACACATATTTTTTGAAGGCTTGTCTTGTTTTATTACGAAAATGACAAATTGAAGGGGCTTTGCTGATATAGAAATCTGAAGCCTTGCTGGACGGCTAGGGCTGACAAAATATAATTGAACGATCTCAAGTCAATGCACTATGAAGACGTAGTACAACAGTTAGTTTTAGGGCTGCTACCATTGCAGATCCGTTTTCACAGATGAACGAAAAAGGATCAATTAGTACGGGCTAAAGAAAATGTGGAATCTATCCACAGGAGGCGCTCATACACAAAATCCCCTGTGCATAAAAAAAGCTAGTCTGAAACGAAGTTTATGATAAAAGTTGAACAGAGTGACGGGTGCTAAAAAGGGGCAACAGTGAACCGAAAAAAGATGGCTCGTAACGAAACCAAAGTCTATCCTATTTCAATAAAATGAAGACTAATCTAACGTTTCCCTTGGAACTTCTCATCTTACTCCTAAGAACCCTTATTCGCGTACAAATATTAATCGCCTCCCTCTGAGACAACATTCGGCTACAAATTATAGGTTGATGTACATTTAACAAGGATTACTCTTAAAATCGACTTTAGAATATATCAAATAATCAATGATCTGTTCTTATATGTGAAACACGCGCATTGAAAATATTAAGACTTGGCACAAAACACGAGTGTCCTGTTCCCATACATAGTAACAACCACCTGTCACGATATGAATGCAGATTAATTCGTGCAATCATCGTGCCCGTCACTGCAGTCCAAAGCAATGAATACTTTGAAAACCTTGCCAATATTTTCTGACAAAGACAGACATTGTAGGTGACGTGCTTGTTAAATGAACACCTCCCGACTCCGACACCCACCGAAACAAAACTCTGCTTGCTCGTTTCAAAACGATCGTTATGCTGAACAGAGTTAGGTCTCCAACACCCTAACGTGGATTCAACTAACTTTGCATCATAAAAATAAATGTTACTTTCAGCTAACATTACGAAAAGGGGGCTAATATCATCATAAAAAACGAACAACGTCACGATTAGAAAAGAGCAATACTACCATAAGAAAATAGCAACACTACCATAAGAAAATAGCAACACTACCATAAGAAAATAGCAACACTACCAT
>JACJUY010009365.1:0-32420 GCA_014220935.1 Platorchestia sp. MABIK | reverse complement strand
CCTAACCCCACCACCACCACCACGTGCAGGCAGTATCCTAACCCCACCACCACCACCGCACCCTAACCCCACCACCACTACCACGTGCAGGCAGTGCCAGGCGCACACGCAGCAGTGCGAGGAGACGCGCGTGTGGCAGCGACGCGACGCGAAGTGGCTGTGCGTGCACTTCCACCGCTCCGGGGCGCCCTCCACCCCCACCTCCTTCCTCTCCAAGTAAAGCGCCGTTGGACGACAGGTGCATGGCTCGCTGCCGCGTCCCTCTCGCTGCTGCTACGGTCATTGTTGCTGCGGTGGGGCTTCTTTTCCATCATGAAAGTCCATCTTGCTACTTCGGTAACAGTGACGTCTTTTCCATCATGAAAATCATTGCTGCTACGGTGACAGTGACTTCTTTTCCATCATGAAAGTAATTTTTTTGCTGCTACGGTGAAAGTGATATCTTTTTCATTATGAAAGGCCTTCTTGCTGCTACTGTGAAAGTGACATTTCCTTCATGAAAGTCCTAGCTACTACCATGAAAGGGACGCCTATTTCATCATGAGAGTGTTGTCGCCTGATCGCCTCAGCTACATCAGCTGTTCACGCTCAGCGGTATCTCAGCTGTTCACGCTCAGCGATATCTCAGCTGTTCACGCTCAGCGGTATCTCTGCTGGTCACGCTCAGCGGTATCTCAGCTGTTCACGCTCAGCAGTATTTCAGCTGTTCACGCTCAGCGATATCTCAGCCGTTCACGCTCAGCGGTATCTCAGCTGTTCACGCTCAGCGGTATCTCAGCTGTTCACTGTTGCTCTCATTCAGTTGGCCACTCTGATGACGTCATCCATGCGGTTGTTTACAGTGCAGTCTCAGTGAAGTCATTTCGATGCTCAAAGAATTGTAGTTTTATGATTTCTTTCTCGTACCAGTTGAGTATAGAAAAAAGTCTGTTTTGAATTCACAGCCCACTTGTTCTAAATTCAAACAATAACAATTGTTACCTTTCAATTACAGAGTGAGGTAGGTAACTGTTTTCGAACCCCGCATTGTTTGTGAACCTCTTCGATGGCGTTAATAATCTCATATTTAAATTGATCATCGTCGTGTAAATTTAGCTGCCCATTGCAAACATCGACCATCAGAACTTACTGCAGCGTTCAAGGTCTGATATCGAAATTTTCTTACTCGTATCTTAATCAATTTTTGTGCGTTGATATATACCATAACAGGATGAAAAGTACTTGCAAACTCATACCTCCACTTGTCGTATCGTCGATTTTCAGCGATCAGTGACGCATGAATGTTGTTCGTCATAAATGCATGTCGTTTATGACCGTCGTACTTAGTTACGGCATCCGCATTTGTATTTAATTACTGTTTTTTTGAAAGGCTACTAGTGTTAGAGCGGCGCTCATACAATTATCGCTGCCCTCGAAATTATCGTCGCTTTCGAAATTATCGCAGCCCTCTCAATTATCGCCGCCCTCTCAATTATCGCCGCCCTCTCAATTATCGCCGCCCTCTCAATTATCGCCGCCCTCTCAATTATCGCCGCCCTCGNCAGCCCTCAAAATTATCGTCGCTTTCGAAATTATCGCAGCCCTCTCAGTTATCGCCGCCCTCGAAATTATCACCGCCCTCGAAATTATCACCGCCCTCGAAATTATCACCGCCCTCAAAATTATCACCGCCCTCAAAATTATCACCGCCCTCGAAATTCTCGCAGCCCTCGAAATTATCCTCACTCTTGAAATCATCGTCGCCCTCGAAATTATCGCTGCCGTCATCCCAGGCATAGTGTTCCATTTCGTAATTTTTGTTCATTGTGGTCGTGTTCATCAAATATTCTGAAGTTATAAACGCTCCATATTTGTGATTCATTATACTCGTACGAATTGCCATGGTTTCACAAATCCAATGGGTACAATTTTTTCATGCATTATGACAGAAACAGGAGATGCCGTTTTGTTATCTTATTACCGATACTAATTGTAGAAGAGTGTGCTGATTTGAACGCTACGTGGTTGTAATGCTGACAGTGACAGCTTGATAGTGTTGACAGTGACAGCCTGATAGTGTTGACAGTGATAGCCTGACAGCGCTGACAGTAGCAGCCTGAAAGTACCAACAGTGACGGCCTGAAAGCGCTGACAGTAGCAGCCTGAAAGTACCAACAGTGACGGCCTGAAAGCGCTGACAGTAGCAGCCTGAAAGAACCAACAGTGACGGCCTGAAAGCGCTAACAGTAGCAGCCTGAAAGTACCAACAGCGACAGCCTGAAAGTACCAACAGTAGCAGCCTGAAAGTACCAACAGTGACGGCCTGACAGTCACCGTGCACCGCAGTTACCGTGCACATCGTAGCCCCGGTGCGCGAGGGCCGCCGCGGCCAGACGAGCACCATCTCTGCTCTGACCGCATCCCCGGTGTGAGGACAGGCTGCTTTTAATCTGAGACATATTTAAGGTCTCTCCTTTCATCCCTTATATCGCATGTACATGTGAAGGTTGTGTAAGAAATCTTTTTGCAGCTACTCTCTCAGTATTTAGCGCGGTCGATAAAAGTTAGGATACAATAGCGTAGGCCGCGGCCTTTCGTCCGGGGTCGCAGCACAATCTGCTGAGCTTAATGGTTTTCTGGATTAGGATTGTGAGGTTGCTTCTTCTGCGGGGTTTGAAGGCTAGTTTGGAGGACCAGGACCATGATGAGACGTGTGTCTCTGCGACGGCTTAAACAAATGCGAAGCTTGAAAAAAAATGTAACAGCTTGAAGAGGTCCAAAGGCTTGAAAGATAGAGATGTTTTTTGCATCCGATGAAATGATTATAGTTGTTGGGTGGAAGCTCCTGTACTCCCAACGCCTCAAAAAATGCGTTCTTCATGGAACAAGTGTTTAATTACGCTTGACGTTGTGAATGGTACTTGAAAACTGCGGCAATTGTTAAAAAATTTGGACTAAACCCCTTATCGCTGGCGACATTTGTTGGGAAGTGAATGAATGGAATAACACAAGGAACGTCAAAACTTCCTAGAAAATTAGCAAAAAAATCGTTATGGAAAATGAGGTAATTTTGATGAAAAATGTCACAATCAAATACGTGTGAGTTTCTCAATCAGGTCGCCAGCATGGAGGTGCTGTTGAGTCAAATGATCTAAAGTCCTCCTAAACTCAAAATTTTAATCACAATACCGGTATTGCCGTCATGAAGGTGAAGAAAGCACCACGAGTTCCAATATTGGTGCACGTTGCTGTTAGTGGAGCAAATATGTACTCGCTGAGAAATCGCGGTCTAAAAATTGACGTTATCAGTGGGGGACAAGCAAAATAGGGGTACCTACTCTGAAGAAGTAATAAACAAAGCCTTTGGTGGGTGCAAGTGAAAACATCGCATATTACAGAAGAAGTGAGATGGCTGGAGCTAGCATAGTGCCGTGCCGTAGGTTTTTCAAGAAGTAAGGAGCTACGCAGAAGCTGTAGACAGTAAGGCGGGGTTGTGGAAGCTACCTGTACAGTTCTAGATCGCGCTCACTCAGTTAGGTGCGCCCTCTTTCTCTCGCTTCGGTGTATGCGTCACCATTTCTCAGCACAAACCTGTCAAACTTTCTGTTGTGATGTTTAAATGTCGTTTTTTGTGCTTGCCCATCATCAGCTGTAGAAGTGTTTCTTCTCCCTCTCTATCTCTCTCTCTTTCTCTCTCTCAGTATCTTGAAAGTCTGTAACCATCTCTTTCTGTATGTATCTCATCGTTCTTTTGTGTGCTTTTCCTCTACTTCTCTTCCTCTATTGTTCGCCCCTTTTTAGTGATATTTCTTTTAATTTTATCCTCCCTTTATCTCGACGTGGTTTTTCACCCTGTCAATTTCTGTGTGTTGCATTTTTCGAGCTTTTGTGTTGAACTTCCTTTTGTTATCGCTTACTATCCCATGAAGTCGAAGCCTCGTATATTCCGCCTCTGCTTTTCTATTGTTTTGAGTTTTCCATTTAACGTCCCACCGTCGCGACGCGCCTCGTGGCACGGTCTCTGTGCCCTCGATATTGAGTAGCATTAAGTTTCAGTGATGGATGACATGCGTCAAATATATATTCTGCGGTTCACACATGATGAGCATTGTGAGCCAACCTTTTGTTTTGTTTTCAGTGATCGTTTCACTGAATGCCTCCATCTGAAACTCGCCTCCGCTTTACAATTTAGTGGGTCGTCGGAAGAATTTCTGTTTTTTTTTGCAGCTAAATTTTTTTTTTCACTTCACATGCAATGAAAACTCTTCTCTTTCTTATCTTTCGTTTCCCCTTTTCCACATTTTTTCTTCCATGTTATTTTTCTTCCTACTCTTCTACGTCTTCCTTCTGCTCCTCTTTTCCTTTTGTTTTGTTTCTTCATCTTCTTCTTATTCTACCTTTATCTTCTTCATGTTCTTCATCTTCTTATTCTACCGCTGTCTTCTTCATCTCCTTTTTCGTGGTCTTCAGCTCTTTCTAATGTTAATAAGCCGCATGGCAACAGAAGATGAACCTCTGTCTTGAGAAAGAGGTTATTTATGTCTTTAAGCATGAATTATCTGAGCTTTATCAATGTTGTTGGATATGATCAATCGATTTTCGAATTTTGTACTTACGTAGATTTCTTGCTTTAAGATTTGAAAACTGTATTATATCTACCTACCTACCTACCTTATTCAGGACCTTACTCTGTACATTGCAGATCCAGCTTGAGTTGAGTCGATGTGATACCATTTTGCACTGTTGGAACTTCTTCTTTCCTCCTTGCCCGCATCCTTCGTGTCTTTCTTGATCAGAGTAGCGCCTATGAGCTACATCTTATTATGCTCCGAATATTGTTTTTTATTGCTCTTTATGTTCGTCAAAATACTAGACGGCTCTGCTCTTTTACTAAAGTGTTCTTAATTGCTTCAGTTTTCATTAATTCCGGAATTTTCTAACTTAATCAGATAACAAAGTTACCACTTTGAGAATCGGCGATAATTTCATGTCCTTTTCCCTCCCATTACAAAAATGAAACTCACCTTCCCGGTAATTAGCCCTGCAACTGCTGTTGTGGATCAGTGAATCCTTCGTTTGTGAATGCCCAGTGTCTCCCAAACGTCGTATCACACGAACTCTTCATCAAACTGAGCCTTGTGCCACGAGGATCCATTACTAAAATTGAAAACCCTTATTGCCCCTCCGATGAAAGTGCTCTTCGGTGACTGGCTTTTGACTCTGTGATGTTTTTGAACTCATTTTTGACTGAGTTAAGCAATGTAGTGTGGGAAAAAGCTATTTTAGCTACAGAAATGAAGCTTGGCGGTCTGTATCATTTGTGTTGACCTTCAGTTTTGAATCGAGCGCAGCCGAGTTTGTTTCTCTCGTGAGGCATACCTCGGCATCTACTTGAACGGGCGTGTATCTTAAATACACGAAAATCTGCCTTCGTGGTCCTGTTGATTTAGTCTCCAAATTTCAGCTAATGTGAGAAGTTTTTCCAGTCACAACCATTTTCCACGCGCCCCCTATGAGGTCCGATTACGTACTTGAATTAACACACATGCTTGGAGCAATTTGTCCTCACTAACGCTGGTCGGAGATGTTCCAACTCCTCCGTGTGTGCTGGGCTAATCTCGGTGCAGCTCCTACGTGTGTGGCTGCTGCGCTGCGTACCAGGATGTTGCTTTCTTCTCACGACGGCAACGCACGAGAAAAGAAGAGATCCTGTTGCTGCTAAATTTGTACAACTTCTACTATGAAGCGAGTGTGGAAACCTGCCTCCCTTACGCTCGTTCTGAGGTATGGATGCGCGGATACTAGCATCTAAAAGTAAGCCGGTACATGGTACCTTAAGCCGGTACTCGGGTCTCTATAAGCCGGTACCCTGTACCTTGAGAGTACGATAGACATTTAAGGTACTTACCCAGGACCATCACCTTACCCTTCTCCCTCAACACTGTGCGCCTTTGCTCGATCGTTTTGTGTAGATCACTGATTTTCCGTGTAGGCTCCTGTTAGATCGTTCTCTCTTTGTTGGTTTCTTAATTTCCGTAATGTTTTTCATCAATTGCTATACATACTATACATATTGGTGTATTTAGGTAACACTCCTTCATTAATACATGTTCGATTAGAAATAATGCCGAATTCGCTGCTGAATAAATTGGCTCTGATTCTTCAACTTTTTCACTGTATTTCAGTCATCATTGTCCAAATATCAATAACGTGAATTATTAGAAGCTCACGATCGAGCATCTCATTTCGACCTAACAAACTCAAGGTATAAAAAAATCAGAAAGGTTATTACACGAATGAAACAGCAACGAATTCGGTATTATTTGAAACCGAACATATTATAAATACTATACATATATCTAAGGTTAGTCTATGAAGATGAGCTTGAGAAGATATTTGATATCATAGAAGCTCTCTCTCATTTCTTACCCGGAGTGACCTGTGTTGTTTTAATGTTGACCGTCTCTCATCACGCTGACTCTTCACGCTCTCCCTCCGTGCCCTCTCTGTTCCTTGAAGCAGTGATTCCTAGCTCTCAACTTGTAGCGACTCCCGTTGTAGTTCGTCTCTGCACCACCCCTCTCCCCTTAACGCGATGGGTATCCTGGCTACGGAAGGAAAGGAGGTCGTTATGGAGTGCGCTCGGGGAACTCGTTTTTCACCACCGTGCTAAAATGACGTAGGAACGCTTTCTCCTACGAATATCTCCCTCCTACTCCTCCTCTTCACTGTCCTTCTCTTATTGTGGTTGAGAACCACTGCTGTAAAGTGTCCGTGCCGTACGTAAATATATGTGTTGGTGCGTGCGTGCATACGCGCGTAGGTGATGAGCTGCACAGTAACCTACCGCTTACAAATCACCGCACACTTCCGTCTCTGCTTGAATCTTTGGCCGCAAGTTACGAAGGAAATGGCTGGTGCGTTCAAATGGGGCATAGAAGCTTGGCAAACCCTGACTGGCTATTGGTTTGATGAAATACCGTCTTACGCGTCTGTCCAAACTCACACATCGCCCAACCAACTCGGCCATTGTTATGGTTCCTTCTATATTCTACATGTATCTCGTGTTTTTTCCAGAGTAGGACTTTTGGGACGGATTTGGGTTTATGAAGAACATCAATTACTTCTTCGTTTGTGAGGTCGCTTTTGTTTCCTTTCTCTTCTCTTACCTTGCGCTGAAGCAAATCTTACCTCGAAACTTTCATCGTCTAAATGAACTTCACACGTCATCATATGTGTATCTTCCATCTGGTATAAAATTTTATTCAGGCTCGCACCTCTGTGCTCAAAGATCAGCAGAGTCCTGTCATGGTTGTTAGTTTTCACAATTGTCTACCTGTCAGTCGCAGCTCGTGCATCCCACCACCAAGTGCTACTCGCAACGATTGATTGACAGGGAGATGGTGCCAAGCGATGAGCCAAACGAAAGGTGCGTGTTGTGAGGTTGTGCCAGCCAGTATGCATGGTTGCACTAACTGGTAAGCCGAGGTTATATCAACCGATGAGCCAGGGTTACCTCAACTAGTAACGGAGGTTTTAGGAGCCAATGACCTGAGGTTGTGCCGACCAGTACGCCGGGGTTGCATCCAATGAGTGGAGGTTTTATGAGCCAATAACCGGAGGTTGGGCCAACCAAAAGGACAGGATTGCAACTGATAAGCGGAAGCCTTATGAGCCAATAACCGGAGGTTGGGCCAGCCAAAAAAACTGGGTTGCACCAACTGATAAGCGGAGGTTTTTGAACCAATAACCGGAGGTTGTGCCAACCAATAAGCGGAGGTTTCGCTAACCTATAACTCAGGTTGCATATATGGCAAACGGAGGTGTTTTCAACCATTAAGCGGAGGTTTCGCCTGCCAATTGACAGCGGCGTTTGGACCGATTGGATGCAGTCAGTGGATCATGTGCGCAGTTTGCTCCGTGCTACTCTCATTGTTGTTGTTTATTCAACTCATGGTGTAAAATTTTATATTTGGTGTTTTTGAAATCTATTGAAGGAGTATAATATTAATAGCTGAAGGTCTTCTTGTAATAAGTGTCAGTGTTGCTAAATGCTTCGAGTAAATTCTTCTTAAAGTATTCTTGCCGAAACTTTTCTGGGTTTGGTGAACTTTCATCACGTAGATTTACCGCGTCATAGTAGTTGCTAAAGATATTATTCAAAACGAAGTCCATTTCTTACATTTAAAGGGCTATAGCTTATTTTAATTAACTTGGGTAAACTTGTATTTATAACGACTTGACTATCTTCGTATCGATAGATCTTTTACTGGACATTTCGTCAAGTTTTGTGTAGGTGTACAGCAAGGGTACGTAGTGCGATGCAGGTCCTTGTTAGCTACGCCCACAACTCCCGTTGTGTGACCTATACGCTAGTGGTCTTCATCGCTTGGCGGGTGTGCTCGGGCTGGGGCGTGGGAGGCTTTCTGTCGGCTAGTGCTTTCTTTTTTCCCATCAACTCTGGTGCATTTGCGACTCTTCAAGCCGCCATGCTGTTTGCTGGTGTTTTCTTTCATTATCGCCTTGGTGCATTTGCAACTCTTCAAGGCTCCATGCTGTCGGCTGGTGTTTTTTTCATAGTCTCTTTGGTGCATTTGCAACTCTTGAAGCTGCCATTCTGTCGGCTAGAGCATTTTTTTCCTTTACTGTTTGGTGCATTTGCAAATCTTCAGGCGCCCAATGCGGGAACTAGTCTTGAACGGCTAAAACACAGATGCTCAGGAGAAAAAGTTAGACTCGGAAGTCTCCGAGTTGCGGCAAAATTTAAGGCTCTCCATCATTTTCTTGGTCCACTCACCTGCGCACTTTTACCTTGAAATTTTTGATCGACTCGCAGCTTCAAATGCCGCCTTTATTATTTTCTTAAGTCATTTTTCATGTACGTTCATTTATCATGAATGTATTAATCGAGGTTGAATTTTTGTTGCAATTGAATGGCGATCTTTCAATATCTTCTATGGGTGATGCATAGAATTTTTATCACTGAGTTGGCTTTTCAGCAGTTCTTTTTAGCAAATTCTAGACGTTATAGGTATGCAGTAATTAAAACTAGTTTACTGAGTATCTATGTAGTACGTAATGAGTGTCTTCAAAACGCGGAGAAAATGATATCTTTACTCTATGATACGCGTACGTGCAATGGACAGTTTTATTATTGACCTTTTTGAAAGTGATTATATTTGTTAAGAAGGTGTTTATCTAGTTTTCAGAGGACATTTTATTTGTTGATGACGACATCAAATACTCAATTTGACATCAAAATTATATTTATTGTGGTTTTTATAATTGTTACCAAACATGACCAGTTGGCGGTGCTTATACATGTACAGTATGTGCTTCATGTATTTTGTAATGTTTGACGTTGTAATATCGTTTAAAATGTCAAGTAAGCTACCTGCTGTTGTTTTCAAATAATATTTGGATGTTTGTTTTTTTAATGATACGCGATAGCAAATTAAAATCCGTAAGACTGTGTGGAGCAAAAATAATAAAAAAACATTAGATCTCTGTATTTACCGTTAACTTTTAGAAGATTTTACGGTAATTTAGTGAAATATTGCCCAGTTAAAGCAAGCGTTGTCTTCGAATGAGAGACGGATTATCAAAAAAGTTTTTTTTTTTTAATTTTATCTTGTAATGTTCGATAATTTCCGAACCTTTGTCTTTTTTTTAAACCACTCAAATTACATGTTCAAAAAGTGGAGTTGAAAGTGGCTGAACCTACTGAGGGCTGGTTAACCTTGTCGAAGTTGTCCGTCGTAGCAGTTGTCGTAAAATTCAAGAAAATATTATCTATTGTACAAGGGCATCTCCATCTGTAAACTCTTGGTATCTCCATTAGGTATCCAAAATGAGACGTCGCTCATAATGCTAAACATAAGCTTCAGAAAGCCTCTCACGCAGCTCAGCAGGAAGGTGTCTCCCATCCCGAAGTGTTCTCTCGTGTTCATTCGTAAAGTGTTCAGACTGCGCTGTTCTCTCACCTTTGTATTATACCCCAGGCTTTTCATTTGTATTATTACCGAATACGCTTTAAAAAATGTGTCGACTTAAGGCAGGAAAGCGGCCGATTTGCCAACCAAACAAGAATTCTTTCGTTAGTTTTTGCCGGCGATTAAAGTGTTGGTCACACTGAGGCGTGTGTCGAGTTCATTTTGCTAAGGTGTCCGCCAATAGAATGATAAGTTCGTGTTTTCAAGGTGTTCAGTGTGGACGATTCTGTCATGAAAGTCTACCAGTTTTATCATATTATTTGCGTGGGTTTATTGTTCTCGTATTGAACGTAATAATTTTTTAGTTTTAGAAATGTTCTATTGACCGACATAGTGGCCAAGTTTCAGTTATTTCAATTTTGCTCACTCATTTATACGTATTGTTCATCTGATTTTGTGGCTCATTTTGTGAACTGATATTTTAAAGACAATAGAAACTTATTTGTTCTTTGCCTGTGTTCTTAAGCGATAAGTTCTCAGTTGCGTTAATTGACCGAGCTTACCGTATCAGTGTTATCGTGAACTTTCAAACCATGTTGATGAAACCTTGTTTAGTGCCATTGTTGCTATGAGTTTTTGAATTTCCGTTTTACTATTGACCCGTACCTCGAGTGTTCTTGGACCGCTGCACAGACTTATTGAGGTACTCCGGCTTCTTAGAGTTGGCTAGGAGGAAGAAATGGGTCACTGTTTTGCGCTAAAAATTTTATTGTTGATTCTAATATTATCTCGCCTCAAGAATAGAAGCCTTAAACACCAAGAAATGTTATATTCTTCATTTTTGGCTGTCGCGAGCAACTCTACGGGAATTACTCCACGAGTTTCATTGAGTTTGGAGTACTCACGATGAGGTGTGCCCGCGGGAAGGGACATTCTAGGGTTGTACATTTACTTGGAAGTTTTAAGACGTCAATAAATTACGATTGCTAGAAATTTGAATGTATAATTTATCGTGGTGTGGCACATCATTATTATCTTCAATACTATTGTTGGTGTAAAGAGCCTTTTTGTGTGTATTATTAATGAATGCATAGATAATCTTGGAGTAAAAAGTACATCATTGTAGCTTAAATTAACTCAAGTTCACTATTTTGCAGGCGTTTTTCTCTTATCACTGACATTTATAATACCTTTAATGCTTTTTTTTCGTATAGTAACTGTATGCATCAGATAAACTTTCGACAAAAGTGCCATATTTAACTTTGATACATTTCTGAACAAAGAATGTACTGGTGCACAGTGGACCTTGATTCAAAGATCGCACCTTCAGTTTTTGTTAAATTAGCTGGAAAAGTATCAGTAGCGTATATAATTTCACATATTTAGCGGTTTACCAGTTTGATTTTATTCTTCGTGCATCTGAATGGAACCTAGCTAGGGTGATTTGATGGTTCATTAATCAATAGGACTTATGCCTGATTTGATGGACTAGGACGGCTCGGTATTTTCCTAACAAAGTGATGACTTTGCCTTGACGGGAACAAAAATAGAAGCCTTTAAATTACTGTATCATTAAACTCCGCTTTGCAGTTCTACTGTCCGCGCGGTTACTTTTCCTCAGTGCAGCGCTCTTTTAACATGCGAGTTGTGCTTTCAGATTTTGTCCTTTGAATTGAATCTCGGACATGAATGTGAAGATGACTTTGAATGAAATGAAAAATCCTGTGCGTTTTGTATGATTGTCCATTGAGAAAATACTCAAATGACAGTTCATTGAGAAAATACTCAAATGACTGTCCATTGAGAAAATACTCAAATGACTGTCCATTGAGAAAATACTCAGGTATTTCTAACAGAGCGTCAGACAACTTGTGTGAAGCACACGTGTGCGGTTACATACCCGCATTTTGTTGGAGTTGTAAATGAAATGATTGGATTAGGCAAGTTAGTTCAGATGACTAGCTTGTCTGAAACAATCTATTAGATTTGAAACGTTAGTGTAACACGTTGACTGCGATGGGTTAAACTGAAGTTCCATTTTGTACTCATATTTGAAGTCAAAAGTTTTTACCAATTATATATAAATATCAAATATTACCTGGGTCCATAAAATACCATTAATTTTATTTTAATAGATCGTCAAAATTTTTCGAAGGACGCATTGATCGGTCGTTTCGCAGCAGGAGGAACTCAAGCGCAGCGCATTGATGGGTCGTGTCGCAGTCAACGTGTTGAGCATTTCTAACCACAATAAAGATGTTCCAAAGAGAGGAAGGAGAATGACTGCATTTAGGATGGAGCTTAGGGAACGCTGAATTTATGCACAAGGTTCCCACATCCTAAGAACATAAAGGACAAGATTGAAAAAAGTTTATGAAATGAGATAAAACATGAAGAAGGCAGAAGAAGAAAGAAATAGGACAGTAGTAGTGAACCATGAAACGTTGGCTTGTAACAAAACAGTAATCTGTTCTACCTAAGCAAAAGGAAGGTCTAAACTTATGCAGCCCAGAACCTCACATTTCCTCCCTGTGAGTGCCAATTCGATAGCTGCATCCACCTGGGACACACAGCGATTTATGTGTATATTGGTATTGATAGAAAATTAATAATGATAATAAAGATCACAAGTGAGCCAAAGATAAATTCTTGAGTGTTACGTATTTCCCAGAGCAATTGAAATACGAGTTTATTTGGAGACATATGGAGCCATCAGTCAAACGTTTGGATTAAATCGAGTTTATTAAAAGCTCCAATTATTGTTCCTGTGCAGGGACAAGAACAACGCACATAAGTACTAAAATAGAGAATCGCTCACAGAACTGAAACGGCATTAAAATCATAGACTCGGTAAAATGCAACAAATAGGATCACATGTTATTGAATTATTGCACTGATATTGCTCTAAATCAACTGTACACACTAAGGCAGAAACTGAGAGGGAGGAGGTCAGCTCCTGACAGGCCAGAGAAGCCGACATTGCTAAAAGCTGCAGGCACAAATTTGAATTCCCGACCAGTAATTAAACTTACCAAGAAAAATATGTACACTTAGCTGCGGACAGACAAAGACTGGAGCGCACCTATGCCAACATGTTAAAAACGCTTGAACAACAATAGAGTCAAGGAGATCACGACAGGGTATTTACCTTTATTATTGCGCGATTCAATCCTACGCCAACAATCGTCATTTCAAAATATTAATTTATTTTACATTGAGGAACATCAAAATCGTTTCGCACGAAAGGTGTCATTTAATTTTCTAGAATTACTGGGTTAAACTGAAGCTCAATATTCAACTCAAATTTAGCTCAGTTTAAATTTCAAATGTTAAAATGAACGAAAGTGAAATGGAACGTAGCTTAATTTGATTTTAATTACATATACGTGCACATATTCTATTTGTAACCACCGGTTGGTCAGCTACATTATAGAAATTCCCTTAGTGACCGCCGGTGGGTGACAAAACAGTTAACGTTTTGTACAAAGCTATCATCCCGCTGCAACGTGCGTGTGAGATAGTGTGCTGAAGTGTTTTGTGGTGGTCGACTTTAGGAGAGATTATCGAACAGTTAATGTGGGTTGGATTTGTTTGTCTAATGGAGAGTACAAATTTGTTGAATTGCTTCATGAACTTATTTCGGGCCGACAAATTCCACATGTTTATGAATGGATTTGCTAAAAGAGATATTCGCTTTGCCCTCGTACATTTTCCCAGCTAAAGGAACTTGCATACAAATACTCCTGTACACACATTGATTTCGATGGAGTTGGTTTGCATTATCCATGGGAGTTGCAACCTTTTAATTATTAGATTATTGGTTAGTTCAAGCCTCCCTATCCGCAACAAATGCGATACAAAGAGAGGAAGAAGGAAGGCACCATTTAGCAAGGAATTATGGGAACGCGGAATCTATGCAGAAAGGGCATAGAAACAGTGAGTTGAGAAAGAAGTTCATGAAACAAGATCAAAGTTGAAGAAGAAAGTAGTAGGCGCTGAAAAACAGGACAGCAAAAAACCGTAAAAAAGATGGTCCTTAAAACATAAAAACATTTTATTTCAATAAAAAGAAGGCCTACCTAACTCTGAGCTCGGGCCCTCAAATTTTCCCCTTGGGAGCGCTAATTTTGCAACCTTTAATATTTTGATGTGTCTTAAAATACCGATCAGACTGACGTAATTTACCTGTTAAATATCAGAATCGTTCCACGTTTGTAGGTGTCGTTCCATGTTTGTAGGTGGTATATTAAAGAATATTACCATCGTGTGCGAATCCGATTTAATGGTTTGGTAAATATAGAATTTCAAACATTTGTATCCCATTAATGAGATCTGATACCCGTTGGATACTGGCAGCACGAAACGAAGCATGGATCTGAAACAGCAGGTCTACTCGGAAGGACTTCAGACACTTGAACAACTACTCGGATCTTTTTTGAAAGGAATGCGAGGTACCAAGTGGGCGGCAGGAAAGTCTGCCGCTTCTCAGATCAGCTAGAATATTTTTCTTTGTGTCACAAAACACCTACTTTAATCCCTCACCACACGAATTTCTCTTAGCTGGTACTATAATCACAGTCATCAAATTAACTGGTGCTATAATTACCGTCATGCTATAATTACCGTCATCAGATTACCGCCACTGGCATCAGGTTGTCACTGACATGACAATGAAGAAAGAACTGCCACTCGGCAAACAACTTCACAATACATAATAGAGAACAAACTTGACGATAAATTAAATATGTTGAGGCTGTTCATAGCAGTGGATTTTAGAATCCACCTAAACTGTGATTGATTAAAACGGTGACTGCGGTAAATTACTGCGAAGTTCAAAATCCAACTCACATAAGTCAAATTTTAATATTCAGTGTTGAAAATGATCGCATAGATTAGATCGTGATTTCATTTTGCTTTGACTGCGTATTTATGAAAGTTGAGTCCGCGATCGCAATTACTCAGCCGAGCTATAAAGATCTCTCCAGGAGGTCACACCACCGTCACACTGTTAAAATAGATGCTCTCAAAATAAATGAAAGGGAAAACTTTGAATTTTAAAATTATAAATTTTTTAAATTAAAATTAATTTATAAAACTTTTAAATAAAACACAAAAAGCAAGAGTCGATTACCTGGGCGTCTCGTCGTAGACATGGCGACCGCGGTTCCTCTGTACGTTGGGACCTGCAATGCAGAAAAGATCTTTGAAATTTCAATAGAAGTATTCATGATACCCGTGAGCTGCCAAAGATTGAGAGTTCGTAGTAAATTTTACTTGAATACGAGGAAAGGTAAATTTAACTTCACTTCTTCTGAATGGAATTTCATTGCCAGCTGTATAAGTCATATTTTAATGAGTAATATTTTATTTCCTATAATGCAGTTGGTATCACCAAACAAACTATTTTAAGCACGAGCAAAGAATGAGGTTAAACATGACGGGAGAAGATCCGGAAATTAAAATAATGACATTTTAGTTTGATTGTTCAGTTCGCTGTTCCCTTCAGAAACCAGAGAACGTCTGAGGCAAAAAAGTAAATGAATAACTCTAAAATTTACTCTCGCTGGTCCGATCACATCTGCCTGAAGAACGGATAGAACGACGCAAGAGGTTTTTATTACACTCGCTAGCAGAATGAATCGCACATCTATCCACACGACGGTATACATGAAGTATTATTTAACTCTCGCAGAAAGTGCAAGATGTACAGGGGTGAAAAAATACGGAAACACCTTGCGAAATTCATGCTTCAACGTAAAGGCTGAGTCTCGCCAAGCCTGTCGATGGCGCTCTTGTATTTGTCCACCGACGCTACCTGTACAATGTCCTCAATACTCTGCATGCGGTGTCAGAACAGGGTTATGTGTAATTGTGAGTACATTATCTCTTAGAAAAATGAATTCGAATGTAGACAAATCGTTGATGCTCGCATGGTGTTTCCTTCTCTTACCAAGGTAGCGGAAGTGTTGGGCCTTCCATAAGGTTTCGTATTAAAAATTTTTAACGCATTCAGGAAAATCGAGACAAATCATCACAACGCCAACGAAAGTGTGTTAGATGATCGTAACAGTCATTGAAGAGAATTGAGACCAAAAAAAGACACTGACTGCTGCAAGAATCACTACGGAGCTGAACTACATACTTACAAAGCCTGTCAGCACTGAGAAATAAGAAGGAAGCTCTAAAAGTAGAGATTTTGAGTGCGAGTTACAATTCCAAAACAACTTCCTTACACTTTTTTTATAAAAGTTATCGAATTGACAGCTTAAAGCTATTTTTGGCAAGTCAGATACCCGAGTGAGATTGCACTCATGAAATGAGATCAGCTGAATTCCAGATGTAATCTTTCACATGCCAGCAAAAATCTGTACAGAATACCTCTGCAAATACTCCTGATATTTGTGTCAGTGAAACAAATTCCTGTAACAGGAAACCGTGGTGCCGAAGTCATAAAAAAAGGACCATGAAGCAATGGGAGAAAGTCATTTGGTCAATCAATTGGCTTCCACAATTTTCACCTCAAATTCTGCCTGAGTTTGCGCCTGACAAACGCCATCCCAATCCTACGATGGGGACTGTTTACTGTCAAGAATAAAACATGGCGAGGGTTCCGTCATGAACTGGGCAACCACATCGTGGTAGTCCATGAGCCCCATGATTACCCTGCATGGTTGTATTGCAGGAATGGATTTTGTGAATATTTTAGCTGATCAAAAACATTCCACGGCACAATTTTTGTATCCCAATGGCGTTGCTGCTTTTCATGACGACAACGACCCTGTCTGGAATCTTCCTAGCTTCAGGGATCGGAGAGAAAGTCAGATTTGCTGACTTTGATTTATTAAGTTTATTTTGAATGTTTCCACCACATCATCACAGCTTTCCCAGGGTTATCATTTGAGAAGATCAAAGCAGGGGTGTTTGATGGCCCACAGATTCGAACCCTAATTGGTGATGATCAGTTTGGTGCTAAGATGACCGTTTTAGAAAAGGCAGCATGGTTTTCCTTTGTGGCAGTCATTCAGAATTTTCTTGGAAACAATAAGGCGGAGAACTTCAGTGAACTTGTGAACAGAATGCACCTCACTTTTCGTGATCTCGAGTGCAACATGAGCATCAGGCTTCATTTTTTGAACAGCTACTTTGATAATTTCCCTGATAACCTGGGGCCGTTTTAAGATTCAATTGAACAAAAGAATTGTGGTTGATATTGCAATTTCCTATACTAAGGAAAATTAAAAAATTAAAAATGTCAAATTGCATAACATCTGTAGCTTGCAGACAAAAACAGCAGACATCAGATTTGAAATCAACCAACAAATTGACTATGAACAGTTTTTTTTAATAAAACAAAAATGAGTTTTCCCCAGAGTAATATGCGCCTGATTTCCATCTCAGTCGCTTTTCGTAGCAGTGTCGATGATTTACCGCCGCCCAGTACAAAGAATATACTTGGGCAGCTAAAATCATAGATTATGAGGGAAAAGCTAGACTTGGAAGTCACTTCGCTTATTATGTGCCTGAAAGCAGCAAATGTCGCTGTGAAACTAAACTCACATCACACTTCTACGGCAGGTACGGCTTGCCGGTCGATTCTGCTCAGGGAAAAATTCTGTCGTAAGGAAATAACTCCACAAAACGAATTACGTTTGATTAACATCAACTCTTTTTTTTTTGCAAGAGCTCAGGTATCTATTTAATTTCCAGGAAACACAACCCCTTATGATGTATTGGAAAATGTTTTTTTTTAACGCGGAGATGAAAGTAGGGGGATTTCTAAGCTGAAAATTATCCATATGTAAGAGTTCTGAAAGCTAATGGAGCGTGTTGACCACTGGAAGCCAACCGAAGCTTGGAAATCTCTAGAGGCAAGAAGACTTCCTAATATACCATTTTCTTGTTCTTTTCTCTATAAAAGTTACTGAATTGACAGCTTAACCCTTTAATGTACGCATTTTGTACTCATATTACCGTTATCACAACCGCCATCATTAAACTGGCACCGACATCATGTAGTCGCCGATATCACAACGAGGACGTGACTGCCATTCGTCAATGAATTTCGAAGAACACGTTAGGGCACAAATTTCATTAGGAATAAAATATATCAAAGGTGTTCATGAAAGTGGATTATGAAATTCACTTAGACGGTAAACGGTTAAAGCCATTTTTTTGCCAGTTAAACAACCGAGTGAGATTGCATTCATGAGATGAGATCACCTAAATCCCCAAAGTGATATTTCACATTTGAGCGAAAACCCACAAACAATACCCATGCCAATACACCTGAAATTAGTGAAAACCCATTTTTCGTGAAATTTCGTAGATGGTATATTCATGACTACCCATAATACGGGAATCTTCGTAAACGGTACATTCATGAAAACCCATAATGCGGGAAACTTCGTAGACGGTATATTCATGAAAACCCATAATACGGGAAATATCGTAGACGGTATATTCATGAAAACCCATAATACGGGAAACTTCCGTAGGTGGTAACGATCACCTCACATTTACGGCAATAACGATAAGATAACTCGGCAAGTTTCCTCGGAGGTGATGAGCTCCAAAGCGATATTTGCAGCCATCTTTCCTCATGCACGACAAATCCGTCGCCAGGAAGAGGTCGTGCAACTTGCGCAGTTTTCCGTCGTTTTTGCGGAACCTCGAAATTTGAACAAGAGCCTCAGGGCTCCGTCGTGGGCTGGTCGATGCATTTCTATAGCTCATCAAAACTGAGCGAAGTAAAGAATTACAATTTGCGCCAGAATTTATGGGCGATTGGCTCCGAAGAGCATTTTAAAATAGTCGATAAAAGAACACCTAACTCGGGTTTCATTCCGCCTAAACGTGATTTGCGAGCCCCCAAGTTTGATGGCTGAGGCGGCTTTTGGTTGGCGAGAGATATTCATCTTTTCAAATCTGAAAATTGCTGCTTCTCTTGCGTACTTGCGTGTTATTTACAATTGTGTACCAAACTTTCGTGTTTTAAAAATGTTGAAAATTCTCTGAAAAATATTCTTACGTTTTGCACAAAAATTTCCTATAGTGCATACCTGTACGTTGAAAATTCTCTGATGTCTCACTGGAAATGACTTTAGAATGTTTAAAATTGTAAAACGCGGTTTTGAAGTTAATCTGTGACTAATTGGCCCTAGGAAAAACTCGACATTCACCTTGCGGATTTGGACGCTCTCTAAAAGATTTTCATAACAATTTCATGAGTCATTTTTATGCTTTTCTGGTCAAATAATTAGTTTTTCCTGATGTACAGAGTGGAGAGCGGTAAATTGCTGATTTTGGAATTAAATAAAAAATAATGAACACTGGCAGCGCATGCAGGATCGGCATAGGTTAGGTGACAGGTGAACGAAAACTGCTGCGTATAGAGGATGTCCTACTCTTTATATTCAACACTTAGAATAAGGGTAATTCGGACCCTTACTCAGTCCCTTAGTTTTTAATTTTGATCAACAAAGAAGAAAAAAAAGCGATGATGAATTACGACAAGGAGAATGACCATATTGCAACATACAAATGGGTTGTTTTGGAATAGTTAATAGCAGCAAGACACCGAATGACGTGCCAGTACAAAGATTACACTAGAACGGTTCTGAATCGCAATATGGGTTAACGCGCAGTCGCATCGATCTGGCCTGTGGGCAGGCAAACGAATTCTTTCTTAAAAAGACGAAAAGTATGACTAGCGGAAAAGATAAATAACGCTACAAGAATATCACCTACACCACACAATACCATGTTTCACAAAGCGTTAAAACGCGGTTTAATCGCAGCATTCCATTTCACAATTGACCATTTCACTAGATATTCACCTGTGGTGCGGGGCGGCAAGCATGTGCTGCACAACGCTCCGAGCTAAGAGCTTGTGACTAAGAAGTAGAATTTTACTGTAAAAAAGTCTGACCGATGTCCATACCAACACTCAAACTATTTTTATTTTTCTTATATTGGACAATAATGGAAGTTTCTAATTACATGGTTTTAAGGCGTATCTGACAGATGCCTACCTTCACAATCCACACACTGCTGCAGACGTTTTCTGAAATTCTCATGTACTCCTTCAAGCATGTTTTCTGATATTCATGCAATTACAGCTTCAATATTGTTCTGTAGGCCTTCCAGGGTGCTGGGACCGTTACAACACACCTTCCACTTCAGGTAACTCCTAAGAAAAATAATTCGCATGGGGCTAAGTCAGGTGAGTTTCCGGGCCAGTTGAGATCGCCCATCCGAGAGAAAAGCAATCCAGGAAACGTTTTCCTCAAAAAATTCACGATAATGCTCTATTAGTCCATGCAATTTTTACTTTGGGGTTACCAGATCGATGGTGTATTGCAACCGTCCCAGCACCCTGGAAGACCAACAGAGCAATATTGAAGCTGAAATTGCAACAATACCAGAAGACAAGCCTGAAAGAGTGCATGAGAATATCAGACAACGTCTGCAGCAGTGTGTGGATTGTGAAGATAGACATTTGGTAAGTACGCTGTTTAAAACAATGTTATTAAAAATTCCATTATGGTCAAATACGAGAAAAATCAAAATGCTAATTTCCAAGTATTCATAATTTTTTATTTCATTCCCAAATCAGCAACTTACCACGCTCCCCCTTGTAGAACCGAGTATTGAAGTTGTCAAAAATTTCAGCGGTTCTATAAATATTGAATGAAAAAATATCGTCCGGAGTACTGTGGTCTCCACACTCAGAAGGGGAATGTGAGCCATCTTTTGTTATGGTGAGAACTGGCTGTGTGACTTCTACAGGACACGTCGCAATATTATTATTCAATGTTACTATAATTGTTATTATTAATAATATTTGATTACTACTATTTAACAACGATCACAAATATTTTAAAAGTTATTATTATATTATTAATCATATTCAGGTTATCATTTATATTTCAGCAATAATAATGTAATGTAAACAATATTATTAAAAAATATTATTTCAAAATATTTCGAGAATCGGTTTCAGGCCTGCATCGTTTAAAGAGCGCCCATAAGGGAAACGTTAATGCAAAACACGATGTCTGAAATCTCAGGTCATATAATGTCTGAATTGCAATATCGTATTTTAAATTGGACCAACTTTAACATAATTATCCAGGTTGACTGAAAATTTTCGATTGTAAATTGCGTGTGAAACAAAAATCCAAATTTAGGAGAAATTGTCTACTAGTTTTGTGTGTAACCTTATGACGCCCCTAATTGTAGGTGCATAAACGATGAAAAGAAGAGCGTTTGGTTTCTAAAAGCGTGGAACATTTTTTAGTCTGCCAAAAGTTTTTAGACGCAATGACATGAGAAATACGATATTCTAAATACACATCAATTAAAACAATAGAAAATAAGAGTTTATGTGCATGGTTACGGTATTCAGTTTACAGGACGAGACGTTATTAAGTTAAGCAAAACTATTTTAATCAAGCACAAGACACACGCTTGTTCTCACGGTGCAGCTAATATTCTGACTTTTAAATATTGTTTTAAGGGAACCCACAAAAAAAAATTATAGCGGCAAGCAAGAACATAAACTAAGCAGCCCACAAGCATCAAATAAAAAATCAAACTGGCTATTTATTTCACGAAAAAGAACTTCAACTTTGGAAAAGCGACTGTGTTTTTGTTTGTCCGATAGTAATAACAATTTCTTGCTAGGAATTAAAAAAATCCTGTTCACGATGTATAAAAAATACGGTGAACTTAACTACTCAACACAACAAACTCCTGCCTGACCTATTACTGAATTTGTAGCAAGCAATTAGATTTAAAACGGATGAGCCCTGGTTACCACCTACGGTCCACTGATGAGAATGGACACCATCAGCACATCTGCCGAAGTTTAGCTCAGGAATCGCGCAAATTTTCGATGAGCGCCAAGTCACCACGATGCCTGGAAGACAATGCCCATCAAAGCAGCCTCTAAAGAGCCGTTATTGCACGAAGGTTCCCAATGGATAAAGGAAAAAGGTTCCTAATGGACGAAGGAAAAAGGTTCCTAATGGATGAAGGAAAAAGGTTCCTTATGGATGAAGGAAAAAGGTTCCTTATGGATGAAGGAAAAAGGTTCCCAATGGATATAGGAAAACAATTTCCGCTCGGAAAGGATTTGACACAGCCTGGAACTGAGTAGTGTGTAGCATTCTTTTGCACTCGGTGATAGTTGTAGTTTTGTGTTCATTTCGCAATTAATTTACGGAACGTAAGATATTTTGTAAAATCTACGGGTTTTAATATGCTAATTTAATTTACGGTGAATTTGGGACGTAGTTCATAGGTAATCGTTTCAGAGAAATTTTTTTCACCATTTAGTTGTGTTTCTGGAGTCTATTGTTAGAAGCCAGAGCCTAGCCTGAAATAGCGGTGCACGTAATTTCGATCTAAAAAAATAACAACAACTTGTTTGTGTAACTTTAATCGCGTAAATTTTAACATTCTGACAGTACTCTCCAGGAGTGTATTGCTAACGTACGCACGTTAGAAAAGATTATAGATTATAAGTTAGTTTAAGCCTCCCTAACCGCTACAAAAAAGAGCGTATCGAAGAGAGGAAGGAGGAAAGCACCTTTTTGTATGGAGATACAGAATGAGGAATCTAGGCAGAAGGGATTTAGAAGCAGTAAATTGAGAAAGAAGTTCATGAAATAAGATAAAAGTTGAGGAAGAAAGTCAGAGGTGATGGAAAACAAGACAGCAGTGAACAAAAAAAAGATGGTCCTTAACATAAATAAAAAACATTTTATTTCGACAAAAAGAAGGCCTACCTAATTTTCAGCTTGGACCCTCATAATTTCCCCCTGGGAGCGCTAATTCCCATAGATACAATAGTTGTATCCCCTAGAGGGGACGCACGTTAGAAAAGAATTAATGCAATGGATAGTCTTTGAAGTATAATACCTTAATGAACTTTCAGTGATAATTTAATGACGTTGTTCCGGCATGTGCTGAATGATGTCAAATGAATTCAATTTGCTTGCATTTCGTGTCAATTATAATTGAAAAATACTTGAGAAAATACTTAATTGCTTTGACTGAATGGTAACAGCTTCGCTGCAGCGTCAGATCTGACAATGCACAAAATAGAATTTTAAAAAAGGCTTTAGTTTTTTCATCATGAAACGATTAAATGGGAATGTAGGTCCACCATGAGATACGAGCGTTGCATTTAGCACTAGCTAAACATTACGCACAGACACACACCTGTAACATGCTTCGTGATGGACTACAAGTTGCTTTCAGTTCATAAATATTTCATTGAAATCAATTTTTTTCGAGTAGGTTTTTGCAGAAACATCAGGGTATGCCCTCATGATATTTTTTAATATTTTCCTTTGAGGATTGGAAACGTACCGAAACTTTATACATGAATACATATTCTTGCATAGATTACGAAAAGCACGACGGTTTGCATGAACTGTTCAGAATTTCGAGTAGAAAGAATATTAGATTAGATGTTAGTTTAACAACGGTTAGTTGGAACAAAGGCGTTCCAAAGAGAGGAGAGAGGAAGACACCATTTAGTATGGAGTTAAGGTAACGCAGAATCTATGCAAAAAGCGCACAGAAACAGCAAGTTGAGAAAAGTTTATGAACTAAGATAAAAGATGAAGAAGAAAGTAGTAGGTGCTGAAAAACAGGACAGCAGTGAACCGGAGAAAGATTATCCATGACAAAAACAAAACAAAAAATATTTTATTGCAACATAAGAAAGCCTACCTAGCAATTATCTCGGGACCTCAGATATTCCCCTTGGTGGAGAGCTAATTCCCATAGATGCAATAGTTCCACAGGTTTAGTGCTTAAAGGAAAAAAGAATTAGAAGACTTTTATTTTCAACTCATGAACCTTCATTTAGAGAAACTTTCTGAATTGTGAAGATGAAGTCTCTTTCTGCACGGCAACCAAATTTTTCGCATGTTCTCGTTCGTACACTTCATTCCACGGAGTGTTCTTTCGCATAATTTCTGTTTACAGGGAAGAGTGAGAAAAGGCAGAAATCACCTGCAAAGAAATCACCTTTCCAGACCCCATGTGGTCTGGAAAGAATAATTTTGTGCAAGTCTACTCACGCAACAAAAATGACGGCTTAAAGCCGAGTCTCCTTGAGTTTCGCGGTAACACCACTGGAATGATATCATCATCTGATCAAGATAGTGAACATTTAATAGCACTAATTACTCCCTCATTACTTCAACAACTGTAAGAGGGGGATGAGCGTATCTGTGCTACATGATTCACTATTTCTCCAATCTTCCTACAATTCTCCTTCACATAACTACCCGAAACAAACATTTGAACACAAACAAGTTTCAATTCATGAATAATCAGAATCTCGTGAAGTAATGTTTAGGTATCTACTATGGTAGAGGAAACAAGGTAGGTTAAAACGTCTTTTTTCGTTGACGGTGTGGTTTTGCTGACGTCACGGCAACGAACCAATAGCAGCGCTCATATTACATCTGGTAGCACTGCTACCCCCAAATCTGGTTCCACTACTGGCATAACGATATCGGGTTTTGGTGACGTCATATAGTTTGTTTGAAATAAAGCCTTTCTATTGGCTAGCCGAATAAGAGGTGTATTTTCTCCCATAGAAATGACCCTACCTCATTTCCTCTACCGTGGTATCTACTCTGCAGTGTTTGACGTTATCAAGACAATGAAGCTCGTTCACACACTACAATCGTTCATCTATTGCAGTCGTTTATTCATTTCAGTTATTCACACAGATTGCCTCTCATAGTTTGATTTGCTATTGCAGACCCATATAAGATCCCCAGTGCATAGAAACAGGAAGATAGGAAGTAGGCATTTGAAACATAATGAAAGTTGGAGTAGAAAGTAATAGGTGCTGAAAAAATGAACAGTAATGAAATGCGAATGATCATCCGTAACAAAACAAAATATGTATAATGAATTTCAACAAAAGAGTAGCCTACCTAATTTTTCGCTTGGAACCTCACATCTTTCTCTGGGGAGCGCTTATTCTCATGCACATAATGGTAGTATCCCGTTGAACGGATCATCAAAATGCGAGCCAAAACAAACAACACATCCTTAAAAAAAGAACCAAATCAATAAGACACCATCAAGAAAGAGAACCAAATCAATACGACATCAAGAAAGAGAACCAAATCAATAAGACATCAAGAAAGAGAACCAAATCAATAAGACATCAAGAAAGAGAACCAAGTCAATAAGACAACAAGAAAGAGAACCAAATCAATAAGACATCTAGAAAAAGAACCAAGTCAATAAGACATCAAGAAAGAGAACCAAATCAATAAGACATCAAGAAAGAGAACCAAATCAATAAGACATCAAGAAAAAGAACCAAATCAATAAGACATCAAGAAAGAGAACCAAATCAATAAGACATCATCAAAATGTAGAACCAAATCAATAAAACATCATCAAAATATAGAACCAAATCAATAAGACATTATCAAGAAAGAGAACCAAATCAATAAGACATCAAGAAAGAGAACCAAGTCAATAAGACATCAAGAAAGAGAACCAAATCAATAAGACATCAAGTAAAAGAACCAAATCAATAAGACATCATCACGAAAGAGAACCAAATCAATAAGACATCAAGAAAGAGAACCAAGTCAATAAGACATCAAGAAAGAGAACCAAATCAATAAGACATCTAGAAAAAGAACCAAGTCAATAAGACATCAAGAAAGAGCACCAAATCAATAAGACATCAAGAAAGAGAACCAAATCAATAAGACATCAATAAAAAGAACCAAATCAATTAGACATCATCAAGAAAGAGAACCAAATCAATAAGACATCAAGAAAGAGAACAAATCAATAAGACATCAAGAAAGAGAACCAAATCAATAAGACATCAAAATATAGAACCAAATTAATAAGACACCATCAAAATATAGAACCAAATCAATAATACATTTCCACGCAAGTATACCAGTGTAAGTATGAACCATCACGTACGAAGACATGCAAGATATTCCAGTATTTCAGTAGAGCAGAGCCTCTATCTCTCCCGACATTTCCCTCTCATTTCCCGACACTTTTCCCTCTCTACCCACTCCCGACATAGACCTACCAGCTCCGTTTCAATCCAGCTTCAAAGCTCTGATACTCGCCAACCAACGATAGAATTTCAAAGGCTCTTTGTTAAATATTTGTCCCGATATTGTGAAGGAATATTCTCTCTATTGAAAATCAACAGCGGCGGCCCAAGAAGAGACCGCCAGCTGCAAGGTCTCGGAATGGTTTAAAGAAATTCCCGAGATTCCTTGGATTGTTCACCCCTCCCCCTTCCCTACCCTCCGACTGACTGTTGTCTTATTGACAAAGACTCGAAGCTTTTCATTCCGTTGTCACAGATTATTGCCCGCGAGGTTGCATCGATTGTACACAGACGGACACGATGTCTTCAATTGAACAAAGGAGCTACGCACGTAACAGTGGTTACTCAATGGTGTGTTCGTGAACAGAGCATGCCCTCCACATTTGCCCTCCAAGCAAGAATTTAGAGTAACCTTTGCCCTCCCAGCGATCATCTAGGGTAACATTTGCCCTCCAGCGATGATCTAGGGTAACATTTGCCCTNTGCCCTCCGAGCGAGAATATAGAGTAACATTTGCCCTCCAAGCAAGAATTTAGGGTAACATTTGCCCTCCCAGCGATGATCTAGGGTAACATTTGCCCTCCGAGCAAGAATATAGGGTAACATTTGCTCTCCGAACGAGGATGTAGGGTAAATTTGAAGTTTGTTAGTTTGAGGTCATGTTAGAGTGAGGTTATTCGGGTGTGCATTTTTTTTTGAAAGGAAGTATTGGTGAACTGTTTTTTCTTCCTCTGTAATCCTTATTTCTTTAATTCGTTACGTCACAGGGAGCAAAATTAAGAAATTAGACTCACAATTTTTACAATGAAAAATGCAGAACAAGAATTCGGAAACATTCTACTCAGAATATAATTAGCTTATTTAACAACATAGAGCAATTTACAGTGATATTTAAATCATCTCCAATTCACTTAGCTTGTTCACAAAAAAGGTGCTTCCAATAATATTGCAGATTTGAAGTTAACTATAAACTGTTCAGAAATTTCGGTGCAACAGCGTTGGCCACGAACAAACAACGTTTGTTAGGTCACCGTTCCTGATGAAAAAAACTTTAAAATAACAAACGTTGGAAAGACATTCGGGCTCGGGAGTCACTCGAACGAAACATTGGACACATTCCACATGCACACCAGGTGTAGGAAACGACCACAATGGTTAGTAACCAACAAAAAATAATAAGTTGATACTTGATACGGGTTGGTTCTGTGTTTTGATGATGTCGTATTGATTTTGATGATCTCTTATTCATTTTGTGATGAAAATATTCGTACACAAACAAAATTTTTAGTACAGCGCAGAGTAACCGTCTGAAATCGTCACTAATTAATTGACGATTTGTGTTTTACAGAAAACATTAAATGTCGCTGGAGACTCAGCTAAATTTTGCTGAATCTCAACAGTATCAAATATTTCAACTCGCAGCTTAAAAATAATTCAAAGCACAAATTTGAGCTACAAGTTTATCATGAATTTAAAACACTAATCTGCGATAAAATCAGTTGCAGTTTAATCATTAAGCGTCAAATTTTAGAGCGCAAGAAAAGCGACGAACATCAAAACTCATCACAAAAATTTATCCTGAAAGCAAGCGACGAAAAAATGCAACTTATCTGAACAGATTTCGTTGCGTGTATCCCTGATACGAACGATGCGCTTCTAGATTTAATAAAACGCAGGGTGATTTCCGAAGATCTAGGGTAATATTTGCCCTCCCAGCGATGATTTAGGATAACATTTGCCCTCCGAGCGAGAATATAGACTAACATTTGCCCTCCAAGCAAGAATTTAGAGTAACCTTTGCCCTCCCAGCGATGATCTAGGGTAACATTTGCCCTCCAGCGATGATCTAGGGTAACATTTGCCCTCCAAGCAAGAATTTAGAGTAACCTTTGCCCTCCCAGCGATGATCTAGGGTAACATTTGCCCTCCCAGCGATGATCTAGGGTAACATTTGCCCTCCGAGCGAGAATATAGAGTAACATTTGCCCTCCAAGCAAGAATTTAGGGTAACATTTGCCCCTCCCAGCGATGATCTAGGGTAACATTTGCCCTCCGAGCAAGAATATAGGGTAACATTTGCTCTCCGAACGAGGATGTAGGGTAAATTTGAAGTCCATTCTCTCCACTAATTTGAGGAAAATCTCGGGGAAAAAGTTACGTGTATATTTCGGGATCATCAAGAACCGATAAGTAGCATAAATTTTCCATCGTGCCCGAGCGAATGATTTCTACGGAATATTTTGTGACCAATCAGCGAGGAATTCTATTGAGCAGCGAAAAATTCTGATAAAATATGTTCATCAGCGGCGAAATGTCGACGTCTCGGCGTCGTACGTCAGTAGTTACGTCCAATTTGAAGCTGTCTTACGCTAAGTTGAGCGATCGGTGAGGATGTCTTATGCTAAATTGAGCGATTGGTGAGGCTGTCTTAGGCTAAGTTGAGCGATTGGTGAGGATGTCCTACGCTAAGTTGAGCGATTGGTGAGGATGTCTTACGCCAAGTTGAGCGATTGGTGAGGATGTCTTACGCCAAGTTGAGCGATTGGTGAGGATGTCTTACGCCAAGTTGAGCGATTGGTGAGGATGTCTTACGCCAAGTTGAGCGATTGGTGAGGATGTCTTACGCTAAGTTGAACAATAGGCTTACTTTATACCCGTACCACCGTAACAAATTGTCCTCAGAAATGTTAGGAATTGAATTGTTTCTTCATTTTGTGGCGCTTGAGGATTTGATGATCATGTGGACAGACAAAAAGTTTGCGCACCAGCCTTGGAACTGTTAAAACTACGTAAAACGGAAATATTCATTTTTAAATTTTATATCAATTCAACAGCATAAATTGGACGAAAAAGTGAGCTTAACTGGTTGGGTTTTCCACAAATGTGAAGGGTTTTCCTGACAACTGTCCAGTGTTCCCGTCCTTGTATAGACTTGGGATTAATGTACCTTTTTAGCATGGTGAGTGTACCGGAAAAAGAGCAAGAAGAATAATTCGTTTTCACGTGTATTTACTTATTAAAGACCTAATTTGAAGTAAAAAAAATTCGGTTAGATGTTAGTTTAAGCCTTCCTATCCGCAACTAAGACGTCCCAAAGAGAGAAAGGAGGAAAGCACCATTTAGTATGGAGACATGGGAACGTGTAATCTATGCACCAGGTGCATAGAAACAGTGAGTTGAGAGTGAAGTTCATGAAACGAGATAAAAGTTGAAGAAGAAAGTAGTAGGTGCTGAAAAATAGGACAGCAGTGAACCAAAAAAAGTTCTTAACACTTAGATAGTAAATGGATAAACTTGAGTTTAATTAAGTTCAACATTGAGCTGAAATTTGAAGTCAATTGTAGTAAGCAATTTTGAAAATATCAAACAATAATTAAGATCGTGCCTTCATTTATCATCAATTAAGTATTTACCAAAATTGATTTTGTGACTCCTGGTCGATCAGCAGCATTCTGAAAATCCCCTCCGCGGTTACCGGTGGGGCACGTTGCGGTCACGGTGCTTGCATAACAAAAACATTTTATTTCAACAAAAAGAAAGCCTTCTTAACTCTCAGCTCGTGACTTCACATTTTCCTCCTCTGAGTGCTAATTCCCTTAGATACAATAGTTGGAGAGCAAGAAGTGCGAAGTCCTAATAATAAGGTGAAGGATTTTGCCTTTCAGATGACTCGCTTCAGCGCATCTAAGAAAAGGCTTTTTCGATTTTTATTATTTCCGAATCAAGTTAGGACATGACAATATAAAAATGCTAGCATCATTTTTACTTCAGATCGAAGCGTGAACTATTGTTTACAACAACTAATCATAAGTGTCCAGAATATACTCCAAATTAGCAACCAATTACAAGTCTCCAAAAAAAATAGAAAATAAACAACCAATTGCAAGTCTCCAAAATATGCATCAAATCAGCAACCAATCGCAAGTCTCCAAAATATGCCCCAAATCAACAACCAATCGCAAGTTTACAAAATATACCCCAAATCAACAACCAATCGCAAGTCTCCAAAATATGCCCCAAATCAACAACCAATCGCAAGGCTCCAAAATATGCTTCAAATCAACAACCAATCGCAAGGTTCCAAAATATACCCCAAATCGACAACCCACTTCAAGTCTCCAAAACAAATCTTAAATCAACAACCAATCGCAAGTCTCCAAAATTTGTCCCAAATCAACAACCAATCGCAAGTCTCCAAAATATACCCCAGATCAACAACCAATCGCAAACCCGAAATCCCCCAAAAACAAAGCCAAGAATTTGCCCAGAAGACTTTTTAGTCACGTTAGAAAAAGAAGGAACTGGAGAGTCAGTAGATCGTTGAGATTCCTGCAGAAAATTGTGAGGGGATCATTACTTTTAATTAGGGACGCCGGGCTTCAGTTCTTGAAAAAGCAGGAGAAAGACAGCTATCGTCCGGGCGCTCGGAGGGGAGGGAGGGAAGGAGGGAGGGATGGAGGGAGGGATGGAGGGAGGGAAGGAGGGAGGGAAGGAGGGAGGGAAGGAGGGAGGGAAGGAGGGAGGGAAGGAGGGATGGAAGGAGGGTAAATTGCCAAGACCCTCGTTGAGACGGAAAAAGCTCATGAGAAACAGATGTTTCGTTCAAAAGAAGTTGGGACTCACCATTTCTTCTGTTACTTTTTACAATGTTTAATTATTGGAACGACACAATCACGGTTACCCTGGTCAAATCCCATGCCTGAGCTGAACGGCAAATTGTGGCAAACTCCAATTCCCAACGAGAAGAAACACCGAGCTCACACAGCTAAGTCTGAAACCTTCGCTCATTTTACATCACCGGCGAGTGCTCTTTAACCATTACGCGACTGCGACCAAAGGTATTCCGTTCTTGAAGCACAGAAAAATAATCTACCACTTTCATTGCAAAGATTATTCGGAGGGAGGAAAGTGGAGGGACCGTTTAATAACGACTGTAAAAAATTGGGAATCTATGCATGAGGTGCGTTTCCACACAGGATTCCCAGTGCACAAAAACAGCAAGATGGAAGGAACGGGAAAAAAGACAAAGAAGAAATAATCAAGAAGGCGTGAAAAGGGATAAAAACAAAGTGGGCTCGAAAGACAGAACTCCCGAAGGCCTATCTATAACTGATGGGACCTAACAGTATGCCCCTGGGGGCGCCAGTCCTCATAGCATAGGTTAGACAAACCTTACTTACCTAAACTTAAAAAGATATAAAGATTAGGTGAGATAGGTTTATCTATTCTATTTTGTTACTTACCTAACTTACCTAAACTTAACACTTCGACTGCGACTACTAAATATTAAGTTTAACGCCAACCTCAAATTTAAAGTCAATTGTAGTAAACTATTTTGAAAATACCAAACATGAACTGGATCGTGCCTTCATTTAGCTTTGATCAAGTATTTATGAAAATTGAGTTTGTGACTACTGGTCGGTCAGCAGCATCATGAAAATTACCTCCGTGTACCACCGGTGGCGCACGTCGCCGTCAAAGTGTTAAAAAGATATAAAGATTCTACGAGCAAAGAGGTGGGTGAAATATGCACACGTGAGTTTGAAGGGAGGAAGTGGAAGACTAGCTTCGATCGCTTAGATTATGCCACAAACGCCAGATCACACCACACATCACAAGCGGACGGCAGGTCACAGCGGCACAAAATAAGACGCATGAGATCACACAGCACCAACAAACACATCACATCATACACACCATATCACACCACAAGCAGCGCATCACACCAGCACCAACAAACATCACATCATACACACCATATCACACCACAAGCAGCGCATCACACCAGCACCAACAAACACATCACATCACACCAGCAACAACAAACACATCACACCAGCACCAACAAACACATCACATCACACACACCATATCACACCACAAACAGCGCATCACACCAGCACCAACAAACACATCACACCAGCACCAACAAACACATCACACCAGCACCAACAAACACATCACACCACGGGTCACAAGCAGCACACCACACATCACACGGACAGAACCACAAGCAGCACATCACACCACACATCACACGGGCAGACCACAAGCGGCGCATCACAACAGCACCATCAAACACACCTCATCACACCACGGGTCACAAGCGGTACACCACAGCGCAATTTACGGCTCCCTAATTTCCGCAGGGCTGCCAATCAGCGAGGCCGCGCCGCAGATTTCAGGCTCAGGCGCTAATAGAAAATTTTACGACTTCACGCGACTTCTTAATCGGCCGTAATGACGGCAGATCGGGCGGCGATTGTGGTGCGAGCGGCGATCTTTTCTTGGGTGTCGAGGGCGGTGGATGCTGGGAGTGATGAGTGACAGGCGGTGGATGCTGGGAGTGATGAGTGACAGGCGGTGGATGCTGGGAGTGA
>JACJUY010009364.1:18355-33484 GCA_014220935.1 Platorchestia sp. MABIK | reverse complement strand
TCATCACATACTATATCATTACTGCCGCATGTCTTCATCATATACTATATCATTACTGCCGCATGTCTTCATTATATACTATATCATTACTGCCGCATGTCTTCATCATATACTATATCATTACTGTCGCATGTCTTCATTATATACTATATCATTACTGCCGCATGTCTTCATCATATACTATATCATTACTGCCGCATGTCTTCAGTACATACTACATCATTACTGCCGCATGTCTTCAGTACATACTACATCATTACTGCCGCATGTCTTCATCATATACTATATCATTACTGCCGCATGTCTTCAGTACATACTACATCATTACTGCCGCATGTCTTCAGTACATACTACATCATTACTGTCGCATGTCTTCATCATATACTATATCATTACTGCCGCATGTCTTCAGTACATACTACATCATTACTGCCGCATGTCTTCAGTACATACTACATCATTACTGCCTCATGTCTTCAGTACATACTACATCATTACTGCCGCATGTCTTCAGTACATACTACATCATTACTGCCGCATGTCTTCAGTATGTACTACATCATTACTGCCGCATGTCTTCAGTACATACTACATCATTACTGCCGCATGTCTTCAGTACATACTACATCATTACTGCCGCATGTCTTCAGTACATACTACATCATTACTGCCGCATGTCTTCAGTACATACTACATCATTACTGCCGCATTTCTGCTCAACACAATGTCGAGTGCAAACTCCGCGTGTGGTGACCAGCTGGTGGGAGGTGTAGGCGTGTGGCGTTTCGTGTTCAAAACATGTTCTACATCTCGAAAAGAGCGCAAGCTAGAGAATATTACTGAATGTCGGTGTGTTTTCACACCGCGAGTTAAAAATTTTATTCTACAGTCTCAAACTTCTGTGACCGAAGAATTTTTGTTAAAAATCCTTAAGTTAATTTTTCTTTTAATTTCACCAGCACGAAGAGCACACAAAAGTTGGTCATGAAAAGCACATCTGGCATCTCTGCAGTGTTGCCAGATGTTCTTCACGTTCAAAGTTTATTAGAAAAAAAGCTAAAATTTGGTTGATTTTCGCGAGAAACAAATCTAGTCAGTTGAGATTCGGTCTGAAACACTGGATTATCAAGTCTACCTGCGCATTTTCTCTTGATTTTTGTTCTTCGTGAAGAATTTGAATTAAGTTCCTGTTTGAGTAAATTTAGTCTAAGGAATTTGAATTACTTTTTAGTGCTGATAATTTTTTATGTGGGAGGAATTTACATTGTTTTTTGGTTCTAGTAATTTAGTGCAAAACATTTGTGTTCGTTTTTGATTGAAATAATGTTGGTGTGAGGAATTTTAGAATTGTAAAGGGCAGAATTCAGAGTATCTCTTTATCTCAGAACGCGGTTTGGGGAATGTAAGATTTGTATATGTAGGATTTCTGATCGTTAGTTACTGTATCTGGGGCCTCCTCGGTAGACACATAGATTTAACAGGCGTTGTTTTTGAATTCCCATCAGTAGGCATGTGATATTGGATAGGTTTAGGTCAGTTAGGTTTTTCAATCCTGTGCTATGGGGACTTGGGCCCCCGCGGGGAATACTGTTAGGTCCCCTTTGCTATAGATGGCCTTGGGGACTTTGTCTTCTGAGAAAACTTCACTTCTTTCAGTTTTCATGCTTTCTTCGCTATCTCTTCTTTGCCTTTTCTTCTTCTTCCTTCCCCAAACTTGCTGTTTCTATGCGCGGGGTATTCTATGTAGAAACGCATTTTGTGCATAGATTCCTCATTTCCTACACTCCATACTAAACAGTCCCTTATCATCTTCGCTCTCTTGAGATCACCTTTGTTGCTGCTACGGAGTCTAGAACTAACTGATATAATAACAATAATGAAAATGGAGCTTTCCTTGCACTACTATGTTACTCAATAATTCTGATAACATCGAGGGGACTGAGAAAGAGGGTGAGGAAGATNGGGGCGAGAAGATATACCTGTCAAAACTGACGACTCTTGTAAAGGCAGAGATAAAAGGAGGGTTCTATTCTCTTCGAGAGTTGTGGTCGTGTGTTGTTACGTCGCCATCGTGTGTTGTTTGCTTGTGTGGTAGCGTGCCATGTTACTTGCTTGTGTCGACGTCATGTGACATTTTAATAAGACATTTGTGCCGACATAATATACCATTTGAATGAGACACTTGTGTCGCCATCATGTATCATTTAAATATAACACTTGTGCCGACATCATGTAGCATTTGAATAAGACACCTGGTGTCGCCATCATGTATCATATAAACAAGACACCTGGTGTCGCCATCATGTATCATATAAACAAGACACCACGTGTCGCCATCATGTATCATTTAAACAAGACACCTGGTGTCGCCATCATGTATCATATAAACAAGACACCACGTGTCGCCATCATGTATCATTTAAACAAGACACTTGGTGTCGCCATCATGTATCATTTAAATAAGACACTTGGTGTCGCCATCATGTATCATTTAAACAAGATACTTGGTGTCGCCATCATGTATCATTTAAACAAGACACTTGGTGTCGCCATCATGTATCATTTAAATAAGACACCTGGTGTCGCCATCATGTATCATTTAAATAAGACACTTGGTGTCGCCATCATGTATCATTTAAACAAGACACCACGTGTCGCCATCATGTATCATTTAAATAAGACACTTGGTGTCGCCATCATGTATCATTTAAATAAGACACTTGGTGTCGCCATCATGTATCATTTAAACAAGACACCACGTGTCGCCATCATGTATCATTTAAATAAGACACTTGGTGTCGCCATCATGTATCATATAAACAAGACACCACGTGTCGCCATCATGTATCATTTAAATAAGACACTTGGTGTCGCCATCATGTATCATTTAAATAAGACACTTGGTGTCGCCATCATGTATCATTTAAACAAGACACCTGGTGTCGCCATCATGTATCATTTAAACAAGACACCTGGTGTCGCCATCATGTATCATATAAACAAGACACCACGTGTCGCCATCATGTATCATTTAAATAAGACACTTGGTGTCGCCATCATGTATCATTTAAACAAGACACTTGGTGTCGCCATCATGTATCATTTGAATAAGACACCTGGTGTCGCCATCATGTATCATATAAATAAGACACCTGGTGTCGCCATCATGTATCATTTAAATAAGACACTTGGTGTCGCCATCATGTATCATTTAAATAAGACACTTGGTGTCGCCATCATGTATCATTTAAACAAGACACCTGGTGTCGCCATCATGTATCATATAAACAAGACACCACGTGTCGCCATCATGTATCATTTAAATAAGACACCTGGTGTCGCCATCATGTATCATATAAACAAGACACTTGGTGTCGCCATCTTGTATCATTTGAATAAGACACCTGGTGTCGCCATCATGTATCATATAAACAAGACACCTGGTGTCGCCATCATGTATCATTTAAATAAGACACTTGGTGTCGCCATCATGTATCATTTAAATAAGACACCTGGTGTCGCCATCATGTATCATTTAAATAAGACACTTGTATCATGTAAACAAGATACCTGGTGTCGCCATCATGTATCATTTAAATAAGACACTTGTATCATTTAAACAAGACGCCTGGTGTCGCCATCATGTATCATTTAAACAAGACGCCTGGTGTCGCCATCATGTATCATTTAAATAAGACACCTGGTGTCGCCATCATGTATCATTTAAATAAGACACTTGTATCATTTAAACAAGACACCTGGTGTCGCCATCATGTATCATTTAAACAAGACGCCTGGTGTCGCCATCATGTATCATTTAAATAAGACACCTGGTGTCGCCATCATGTATCATTTAAATAAGACACTTGGTGTCGCCATCATGTATCATTTAAATAAGACACCTGGTGTCGCCATCATGTATCATTTAAATAAGACACCTGGTGTCGCCATCATGTATCATTTAAATAAGACACCTGGTGTCGCCATCATGTATCATTTAAATAAGACACTTGTATCATTTAAACAAGACGCCTGGTGTCGCCATCATGTATCATTTAAACAAGACGCCTGGTGTCGCCATCATGTATCATTTAAATAAGACACCTGGTGTCGCCATCATGTATCATTTAAGTAAGACACTTGTATCATTTAAACGAGACACCTGGTGTCGCCATCATGTATCTTCTGAACAAGACACTTAGTGCCATATTCCAGCGCTGCCATTGGCCGGCACTATCTCCGAAGGGAGCTGGCGGTTGAGCACTACCTGGGTAGGCCTGGCAGTGTGCCTGATGCGCCGTAATCTACCACCGGGTCATCTACTTCTCAGATCTACCCGAGTGTGCGTGTATACTATCTTGATTGACGTTTCGGAGGACGAGACTGATTGCAAGAAGTGTTCGGCGTCCGAGCGTCGTAGAATTTCCTGTATTTTCTGCTTCTTCCTAAAGAAAATATAGAAATTTCCCGGCCGGAGGTAACCGTCATGGCGTCGTGGTGTTCGTTATGAGACATTTGAAAAACCAGTGTACAAGGTGATGTGTATCAGGCTTGATTGATTGAAATAAAGCATTCTTTTTTTAATGCTGCTAACCTTTGTAGAATTTCCTGTATTTTCTGCTTCTCCCTGAATGTTAACCTTCGACTCTATGAAAGATGGTGTGAATGTACGACAAATGTTGTCCTACACTCTGCAAGTTTAACGTTATTTCCCATGCAGCTGATGGACAGGGTAATGGCAACTTTGGACATTGTGAAAAAAATGTTGTAAATGTAGTGGTGTTGAAAACGGTGTGAATGTAATGGTGTTGAAAACGGTGTGAATGCAGTGGTGTTGAAAACGGTGTGAATGTAGTGGTGTTGAAAACGGTGTGAATGTAATGGTGTTGAAAACGGTGTGAATGTAGTGGTGTTGAAAACGGTGTGAATGCAGTGGTGTTGAAAACGGTGTGAATGTAATGGTGTTGAAAACGGTGTGAATGTAATGGTGTTGAAAACGGTGTGAATGTAATGGTGTTGAAAACGGTGTGAATGTAATGGTGTTGAAAACGGTGTGAATGTAATGGTGTTGAAAACGGTGTGAATGTAGTGGTGTTGAAAACGGTGTGAATGTAGTGGTGTTGAAAGCGGTGTGAATGTAATGGTGTTGAAAACGGTGTGAATGTAGTGGTGTTGAAAACGGTGTGAATGTAATGGTGTTGAAAACGGTGTGAATGTAATGGTGTTGAAAACGGTGTGAATGTAGTGGTGTTGAAAACGGTGTGAATGTAATGGTGTTGAAAACGGTGTGAATGTAGTGGTGTTGAAAACGGTGTGAATGTAATGACGTTGAAAACGGTGTGAATGTAATGGTGTTGAAAACGGTGTGAATGTAATGGTGTTGAAAACGGTGTGAATGTAATGGCGTTGAAAACGGTGTGAATGCAATGGTGTAGAAAATGGCGTGAAAATAAAAATGAATGTTCCCTTCTACCCTGGAAGTCAAATGTTATTTCACATGCAGCTGATGGGCAGCGTGATGTTAATATTTTACTCCCTTTAAAGATGAATGTGTTCTTGTGCAGCAAATGTTGTCCTGCGTACAGCGAGTCGAATGTTTCTCCAGCATCTGGCAATGTCTCGCCTTATTGGGCTTCTCGGCAACAGTTAGTGAAAGTTGGCCTCCGTCTTTTGCCAGATTTTAACCCAATTTCAAATTTATGCGCTGTTTCAAGGCGCAAATTTTAAAATGATCGATACCAACTTATTCGAAGTAAATAATATTATGAATATGTGTGTTGTTTAGGAATTTATTCCGTTTAATGCGAGAAAAAAAGTGAACAGGTTCGATACTCGTGTTAAATTATTTTTTTCATATTATTTTTAAAGAATGCATGTTCCTTAAAATAGCGTGCACTATTTTTTATTCCCATTTGCTCATAAATTCCTACTGAACAATATGAGAGGCTAATTCCAAAAGTCATCAGTAGAACTAAAGTTTTTGAGATTCCCTTTGATTACAAAGTTACGGCGAGTTTTTAAAAATTGAGTTAAAATTACAGCGAGTTGACTTTTTTTCGAACATATTTTGGAACTGGTCAACGCACTTTACATGTGTCTAGAATTCATGTCCTTGTATATGATCAACATAAGTCGACACCTTATGTTCATTGGCGTCCTCAGTGATGATAATGAAACGGTATGTCAGAAAATGCACGTCAATGTTCAGTGATAAAATTCACGTTAATGTTCATTAATGAAATGCACGTTAATTAGACTCGGTGCATGTTTGGTTAACTAGGTAATTAATTAGATTCGGTACATGTTTGGTTAATTAGGTAATTAATTACACTCGGTACATGTTTGTTTAATTAGGTAATTAATTGGACTAGGTACATGTTTGGTTAATTAGGTAATTAATTGGACTAGGTACATGTTTGGTTAATTAGGTAATTAATTAGACTAGGTTCATATATGATCAATGAGGTAATTATTCGTACCACATGTTTATGAAATTTGATGGCGGTCAGATCTGTGTCGTCGAGGTACCTGACAAGTTTATGTTTGTTATTGTACTGCACTGTATTCTAGAGGAACTCGAAAACGAAGTATATGGTTAATATTGGAATCATATTTTTTAGAAATTTACAAGGTTTGATAATGAAATCTCTACAGAGAATCTATTCGTTCTATAAAACGTTTCGGAGACCAGCTCCATCCTCAGTAAGTCAATCTATATGTACTACACTGGGAGTGCCTCGCTGGTACAGTTACAATGTACTACACAGGTGCATTATACTACAGGGCTAACTAGTTCTTAAGTGTACTCTGCTTGTGTATTTACGTGCAATATAGTGTAGACCTTCGTATGATAACATGGCAACTTCTGTACAATTTTAGGGTCACCTGGTTCGATTCGTTCTCAAACTGCCGTATTTTCACCAGAGTGTGCGCAGCTCCTCTGGTGGGATAGAAAACGGAGAACACGAGTAGAACAGACTAAGGGAGGACTCACGTACACATTAAGCTGGTATTTCACCCTCTCCCTCGTGTGAAAAGCTTGAAAAATCAAATGTGCAACCCAATTGTTAAAATAACGGAGCGACTAATAGACGAGCTAATTTCTTGGGCGTTACGCCGCTGAAGCAATTTGAAATTATAGAGCAAAAAATAGATTTTTGTGCGTTACGCTAGTGAAGAAAATTGTAATTATAGAGCAACTAATAGAAGTGCTAATATCTTGTGCAATACGCTAGCTCATTTTAGTGCGCTGTAATAGCGCTGTCAAATCGCTACGATGCTCATGTATTCATACGTCCACATAGTGCCTCATATCAGTGTGTGATGCCTTCCTTGAGGGTGTGATAAGTCATTTTGGCATGTACGGTAAGATCCGCCGTTATCTATTTCATATCTCCATCTGTTTCTCTTCCTGAAGAAAGGGTGATCTGGCGTACCTTAACTCGTATCAGGCTATCAGAGACGCGTGGGGTATATAAGGCCCTCGAGAGCAACCAACTTTTCCACTCCGGTGTTGACCACCGTGTCGATAACATCTGCGTGGCGCATGTGTCTCTGTGTGACAGTGAAAGTCTGTGGTGCCGGCGACGCGCCTTGGGTAGGTCACTTCATAATTACTGCTTTATGGTAGCATGACTTAGATTTATTGACCACGCATCTTCTAAGCTTGTATCACTCGCCTCAATTTTAACGTAGGAACCTGGAGCAGACCTTTATAGTCTCGTCACAATGACGGACCTTAGTATAATTAACGTTTTTTTGCATAGATTCAGTAGCCAGGTAATGGTTCAACGTCCTTAGAAGGTGCTCTAGATGATGGTAGTCTTTTGGTGTCAGGGCTTTCTGTTCCAAGGATTTGTTTCGATTTAATGACAGGCTTTTTGTTTTATTTTTGTTCGTAAACATTAATAAACTTCCTAAACATTTGTTCGGAATTTGTAGGGGTTTAAAAAGTAAGATACTTTTTGAAGAGAAACCTATCTCACGATACTTTTAATGTATTAAGATACTAAAACATGTGATACCTGAGTCAGGTCGATATTGAAATCGTAAATATTTTACCTGCGAATATTATTATCTCAACCGATACTGGCCAAAACTAATATCATCTGTCATTTGACCGATTTTAGTACCATCGAAATATCCTATTTTGGCGCCGTGTTTTTCTGATGAAAAAAAGAACTCGATATCGCTATTTCGGACCAACCATCCTTGCATCACTTTACGGAAAATTTCAGCTAACAACCCTTTACATAGACCTTGACTTGACATTTTGGTCCCTGACTTGACATTTTCGACCCTGATTTAGCATTTTCGACCCTGATTCAACATTTTCGACCCTGATTAATATTTTTGACCCTGATTCAACATTTTCGACTCTGATTCAACATTTTCGACCCTGATTCAACATTTTCGACCCTGATTCAACATTTTCGACCCTGATTCAACATTTTCGACCCTGATTTAACATTTTCGACCCTGATTTAATATTTTCGACCCTGGTTTAACATTTTAGACCCTGATTCAACATTTTCGACCCTGGTTCAACATTTTCGACCCTGACTTAACATTTTCAACCCTGACTTGACATTTTCGACCCTGCTTGACATTTTCGACTCTGACTTGACATTTTGTTCCCTGATTTAACATTTCGTTCCTGATTTAACATTTTCGTCCTTAACTTAAACCTTTTGGACCCCATCTTCTACGATAGGAAAAGTTCTTTCCTTTGGATCTCTACTAAATGTTCTAAGTTTGACTTCAAAAGACCAAAAATTGTCAGATGTGGCTTCATTTTTTGGCTGATATTTTTATACCCGGAGTAGGGGTCGAAGGCAAGCATCGGCGCACCAATACATCGGTGTCGGGACAAAAAAGCAAGAAGTAAAATAAGAGGAAACATAGGCGTCAAAGCAGCTGAAGGCGCGAGAAATACAAATGCGGTTACCAAAGATTATTCCGAAAATATTAAAACGAAGGCTGTTGGCATCTTGCCAAAACTTTTCGTTTGTATGCTTTCGAAAGTTGCATGAATATGTTCACTTTGCGATGGTCTGAAGAATTTGAGCGTTTTAATGAGTAAATTTCAATTTTTTACATTTTTAAGATTACGTTCATCAGAGGAATGAAGAAATTTCAACTAACTTTAAAGAGGAATGATCGATTTCAAATAAAAATATTTCGATTGAGAATGATCTGTTTCAAGAGTTGAATTGGTTTTAGTTGAAAGTGAGAAGATCCGAATGGGCGTGATTGATTTGGAATGGGCGTGATTGATTTCAGCTGAGTGTGATTGATTTTAGCTGAGAGTGATTGATTTTAGCTGAGAGTGATTGATTTCAGCTGAGAGTGATTGATTTCACCTGAGAGTGATTGATTTCACCTGAGAGTGATTGATTTCACCTGAGAGTGATTGATTTCACCTGAGAGTGATTGATTTCACCTGAGAGTGATTGATTTCACCTGAGAGTGATTGATTTCAGCTGAGAGTGATTGATTTCTGTTGAGTGATTGATTTCAGCTGAGAGTGATTGATTTCAGCTGAGAGTGATTGATTTCTGTTGAGAGTGATTGATTTCTGTTGAGAGTGATTGATTTCAGCTGAGAGTGATTAATTTCAGTTGAGTGATTAATTTCAGTTGAGTGATTAATTTCAGTTGAGAGTGATTGATTTCAGTTGAGAGTGATTAATTTCAGTTGAGAGTGATTAATTTCAGTTGAGAGTGATTAATTTCAGTTGAGAGTGATTAATTTCAGTTGAGAGTGATTAATTTCAGTTGAGAGTGATTAATTTCAGTTGAGAGTGATTGATTTCAGTTGAGAGTGATTGATTTCAGTTGCGAGTGATTGATTTCAGTTGCGAGTGATTGATTTCAGTTGAGTGATTAATTTCAGTTGAGAGTGATTAATTTCAGTTGAGAGTGATCGGTTTTGGATGGGGAAGAAGTGATGTACCATTTACAATACCGTGCCCAAGTGGAAGGCAATGCTCAAAAAAAGGTTGGCGTCGTTGTAGGAACTTGAGGAATAAAAGCGTGCTGTGTTGTGCGGGTTCGCGCAGGGCAACATGACAACTTACGCGTCTACATCACTTGTAACATGGCAACATCACTTATAACATGGCAACATGACTTATAACATGGCAACATGACTTATAACATGGCAACATGACTTATAACATGGTAACATGACATAACATGGCAACATAACTTACATGACTGTATGTAAAGTGACAACATGATTTGCCATGTGGCAACTTGACTTGCCACATGGCAACATGACTTGCCACACAACATGATTGTGAACTTGGAAACATTATTTTGAATCACAGCAGCATTACTTACTGAATGCCAAAAAAATAATTGACTCTAATTTAAACTAAGTAACGGACATTGTATCCTCGTTGCAATGATCCTGTCAAAATACTAGTTCATGTATATCCTATAGTTAATAGTTCGAAGTTCTTGGGAACGTTGCTCGAGGTGATAGCAATAGTCAGATTTTTTCAATAAATAATTCATCAATTTAAATTTTACTTGCTTGTCGTGGTCGATCTTGATAGAGCTCGTGAATTTCCCTTGAGTCCTAGTGTTGGAATTCGTCAGTTCTGCTGGTCACATTCACTCATTTCATGGTATTGAAATTCATTTTAGTCTTACACTAACGCTTGCACTCTCACAGAGCCGTGTAAATGGAGTTCGATTAAATTTCTTCATCCTATGAAATGCCTCCGGTATTTGCTTGGAAAATACAATTTTTTTATATATGTCTTTCGTTGAGTAATGTTACGTCGGTAGTTATTGATTGCCCTGTGAGTGCTAGAGAATTCTGAAATGAGTGTTGACGGAATGAAGCGTCGAAATGTTGTGGAGACTCAACATAATTGTAAAAGGATGGAAAATGGAAGAGGATGTAAATTTCAAGAAGATGTAAAGTGGAAGATGTAAAGTGGAATAGGATGTAGAAGAGGGAAGAGGGTGCGTGAGAAGTCATTGGTGATGAACTGAATATTGATCTAATTACGGAATTTTCTTGCAGCACGCGTGTGAGGGAATTACAGAATTTTTTATTATATTACTTTTTCGTGTTCGTTATTGTAGTAGAGGACTGAATGTACCCTTAGTTCTAGATCCTAGCTAGGCACACCTCAGCTCTGTGCGTACTATTGCAGTGATTCTTAACCTGGATTCGATCTAACCCCTGAGGTTTGAGTCAGTTTCATTGTATCCCTCATTGAACAGTTTGTGTACTAATACAGTGTAGAATTATATACATATGTTTTCAATCTGAAGAAAAAAAGCACATTTTATTTTTCCAACTAAGAAGGGTTCGACGAATGCATGTATGGAACTTGTGGGGTTCAGCACCTCCAACAAGGTAAGAACCTCTGCATTGTTGTCTGCCACATCTGAGCAGCATCAAGTGCACGAGCCAGACTGTGCCGGAAGAGATAAAGACTTCTTATGGAACTCTGCGATATGGCTAAGTTCTGAGATATGCAGTCAAGATGATGGTCAGAGCGTGCTGTGCTCAACATTTGATAACGCTTTAGTGTTTACCCTTAACAACATTTGATAACGCTTCAGTGTCAACCCTTAACAACATTTGAAAACGCTTCAGTGTCAACCCTTAACAACATTTGATAGCGCTTCAGTGTTAACCCTTAACAACATTTGATAACGCTTCAGTGTTAACCTTTGACTGCCCAATGTTTTTTCTCATATTCCCAAGATTGCAACCACAGCTATTTGGCTGACGCTGGCATCAGGTTTTCACCATCATCAAAATGGGGACAGAACTGCCGTCCGGCAGAAAGCTTCAAAAATTACATTAGGGCACAAATTTAACAAGAAGTAAACTGTGTTCAGCATTTTTAGTGAGTGTGTACGTTGGGCAGTGAAGGGTTAAATCGTGGCGAGCCGTTTTAACACTTTGACCGCGATTGGTTAAACTCAATGCAACTCAAATTTAAAATGAATTGTAGTGAGCAATTTTGAAAATAAAAAACATTAACGGGACCATGCCTTCATTTCGCTTTAATTAAGTATCTATGAAAATTGAGTTTGTGACTACTGGTCGATTTACAGCATTTTGAAAATCCCCTCCGTGGCCACCGGTGGCACACGTTGCGGTCAAAGTTTCAATCGAACACTGTCGGTTTTTCTGTGTTTTGTTCCTATATCCTGCACAACAACCGGCAAAGCTTACGTTCATTTAACATAGAGATGAACACAAAACACAAATTTCGAAATGTAATTTTTCTTTGTAATTTTCTTCTGAAATAACTGTCAATACGCACACACAAGATCCTGTTTGGAACGCACTGTGTGTTAAAAAAAAACCTCATTCTTTGACTGACAATTATTTTAAGTTCTTGTTTCACGTGCGACTTAAGTTTAATAGTTAGTTTCATGAGTTTTAATTTCATGATGATATTTAACTTACCTAAATACAATGTTCTTCTCTCTTATTTACTCTTCAGACTCTCAAGCCACGACACGTGGCCTGGACAGACACAATTGCATTGTGTACGTTTTCTTTTGTGCTGTTGCGTATTCATATAGATACTCCTGTCTTTATCAATATACGCCTACATCGAAGTATAATACATGATGTGTAATTTAAGTTAATGTACAATATAAATTAGTTTAATCCCGAAGAAGAGAACCACATCGCGTTACTCTGCTGAGTTTGGTCCCAGTCAGAGTCCTGTACTTACTAACGTATATGTAATATGAAAGGTAAACTAAAAGGTTTTAAAATAATATTAAAAAAATTTGATCTGTGTGACTAAACCAGCGCCGGCAGATAACGATCTTCCCGAATGTCAGCAGCATTCAAAATGATGGATGTGGTAAGAACGTTCCTGCTTAAATATTTACGCTTGATAAGACGTATATCATGAGTATCTTAGTTCATTCGCCTGGAAATTGAACCTTGGTTGTTTTATTACACTTACTCAGTTCGTTGTGCGCCTCCTTGTAATTATTGCGCTCTGCAGCGTAGCTCTGCTGGGTGGAGCGCTTAACGTTTGCGTGCGCTGGTGGCTGGTGTTGCGTTAGTGTCTTCATTCAAATACTAAGTGGCGTTTAAAAGTCACTTTTATGATAGTGTTAACAAATACTACTTTGATTATACTAATAATAACTACTACACTGACATTGCTAATTACAAATACCAATAAATACTATTTTATTCCTACTAAAAACAAAAACCACTGTAAGATAGGAAATTGTCTTGGTTAAAATCTGAAATATCATCCATACTCTTTTTTAGCTCATGTTATAGAGTATTTTCTTACGAATCTAACGATACGCTTCTATCCCTTGTGTGTTCGTTCGTGTGTTACAGCTTTTGAAAGGCTAGCATAATAGAGGGGGGGAACCGGTTTGCCACAAAATCAACAAATTTTAAATTTTCTGTTTTTAGCTCATGTTATAGCGAATTTTTTTTTCGGAATCTAACAATTTACTTCACTGCTTCGTAAATGTGTTTGTTCGTCTGCTACAGCTTGCGAAAAGCCAGTCACGTCATTACACGGACACGTGACGAGTTTGTCAGGCTCTCCTGAAAACTTGAACTTATTGGCGTTTGAAATGCTACTGCTCCCAAAATTTTGGAGGTACGTAAATGGCAGTTATATCAATCGATAGAACTTGAAAAGATCTAAAAATTTGTGTTAGTTTTTTTGAAAAACATTATGGTTTAAAAATTAAAACAGAAGTAAGATGTAAAAATTTCAAAATGCATTTTTTTATATCCCTAAATTCAACGACTCGAAATATCGAAATTCTACTCAAATGTTTCTTTAGATAATACATTTAGCTATCTGAAAAACGTGTTTCCGGTTCTGTAACTTCGCAAAATTGGAGAATAAACAGTTTCCAAAATACGCTTTTTTCAGTTTTTTCGAAAAAAAATAATTTTCCAATGAAGTTACGATAAAACTTGAGTAAAGAAAGAAAAAGTAGACTTTTGAGAAAAAATGCCTAGAATTCGAAAAAGAAAAGTATCAAAAATTCCTTTCCGAGAAATTTAGAAATACATTTAGCTACCTAGAAAACGTATTGCCGATTCTGCAACTTTAAAATTGTTGGGGTGGATACAATTTCCGTAATTCCCATTTTTTCAGTTTTTCAAGGAAATCAATTTTCTAATGAAATTTCGAAAATTATACACTAGTCTAAAAAAGATTGTTGCATCATTTCATACCTACGGTGAAAATTTGAGAAAAATCTGCCCAAAAATGACGGCCTTTTTTTGCTCAGACGGTCCCCTTTATACTACTACTAACAAATACCACTTTAATACTACTACTAATAACAATTACTTCTTTAATTATACTACTAATAATTACTTTACTTATACTACTTATGTCAAATACTATTTTAATACCACCGATAAATGCTATTTCTAACAAATTCTCCTTTTTTTAATAATTACTACTTCAATAATTCTAATAAAAAGTACTTCTCCAATACTAATGAATACCTAATACTTCTAATAACAAATACTATTTTACTGCTACTTATCACAAATATAACTTTGATACTACTAGTAACAAAAACGACTTTAATAGTACTTTCGAGTACTGAAATTATACTTAGTTACCATTCTATGCTGTGGTTCAATGATTTCTATGCACTTTGTCCATGGAGTCCGTGTTCCCTTTAACTCCATATTTTATGCTCGGGGGAGAGGTGTGCGTTTCGCGTAACTGATTTTGTACACGAGTGTTTGTTTGTCTTGTATTCTTTTATTCTTTGTTCTTTTCGCTTCATTGAGATGCTATGAAACTTTGTCTCATTGATTTGCACAAAAGTTTTCTTCTACGATTTTGTATTGTTTCATTTTTTTAGCTCATTGAGATGCTATGAAGTCTTCTGCCAGCTTGTCGGGCTGTGCTAACCGAGACGCCGAAATTTTCTGCCATTTTGGAGCCAACACTCAAATTTTCCGCCTCTGTGGTGCCAACACTCAAGTTTTCTGCCTTTGTGGTGCCAACACCCAAATTTTCTGCCTTTGTGGTGCCAACACTCAAATTTTCCGCCTTTGTGGTGCCAACACTCAAATTTTCTGCCTTTGTGGTGCCAACACTCAAATTTTCTGCCTTTGTGGTGCCAACACCCA